>BMAW01092621.1:145902-271163 GCA_019974015.1 Nephila pilipes | reverse complement strand
AACAAACAATCTTGTTGGAATCGAAATGTCTAAAACAAAATGTAAGTTTTCAATTTAAAACAATCGTGAGAAGAAAACTAGAAATTCGACATTTAAAGGCGCTATATTTTGAGAGTGCATTAGAATTTCTTGTCATTATTTGGGAATACGCCAGAAAAAGTTATGACTAAGCGGTACATTTAGGAGGAGATTTACAAGGACTACTGAAATAGAACATTTAACAAAAACATTCGAAGTCAGAAATCTTTGCATTGCCATATCTTTGCTGAACGGCCATTTAAACCGAAAATCGGTCGATGCAAGATTGGTTAAAAGAACGATTAATTTAAAAGCATCTTGTTTTTCTGTCCGGATTTTTCAACGTGTTTGATTGCTAAATAACAAATAAAAATGTATTACAGAGTATTTTTATGATTTCTCAATTTTATGTTATTTTCCTTTATCCCTAGAACGACGAAGATAACATAAAAAAGGTTGCCATACTGTGATGGAAATTTTCAATGAGAAAACATGCTGTTAAAAGTAGTATCTTTCCATTCAAAATGGAGAATAAATTATCTTATTAAATCTTTTAATCTTCATTATTAGATAACTCATCATTATGGCTTACTTCGAATCTTTATCAGATTTTAAGATCATTGACTTTCAAAAAAGTTTCTTATTTACGTTTCTTTTTCACTTCATTTTACTAATGCATTTGAATGTAGAAACAATATATAGTGAAACTTAGATGCTTTTTCTTCTCCACTCTCTATTCAAGTTAATAACTCTTAAAATATCTTTCTGTTGTTATTGAAAATTTCAAAATTTTCAAAATACCCAGAATTTTTTAACCAATTGTTAATCGTACATTTTTACCAAGAAAGGATTACATACTAAATCTAGTTATCAGCAATTTAAACAATAATCTTCCGACGTAACAGCGATCTTTATTTAAAAAAAACACACTCACGTGCAAAATTAAGAGAATTTGCATATTAGGTCGAATTTCGTATAAAATAATGGGCATATGTTAATGAAATTTGGTATGAATATACATTTAAAACATATCTAGGGATTAGATGTTCAAAAGTCATTTTATGTACACGATTATCAATACAGCTCATAGTGCAGCAATGTTCAAAATCCTAGAGGTGATATTGAACTGAAAATGAGTCTAATACGGGGTTTGGTCCCCTTTCACAATCATACAGGTCACACAGTGTGACGGCATACTGAATAGAACGCAATATGCCGTCTCCTAATTATGCAGCAAAAACAGTTTTAGCTGTAGCATAGTTCTTGGAAAGGGATGACGGGATACAATTTCTCTCCTAAAAGCGTCCAAGACAAGCGATATAGGTTTAAGTTCAGGATATCTGGTTGGCAAATCCATGTGACAAATATCCTCACTTTCCAGGTAATCGTTGGCCAACTGAGCTCTATGTATACGAGCATTGTTCCCCATTAACAGGAACCCAGGACCAACTACGCCCCTAAATAATGAATATAGAATTATAAGATGTTTTCTCTATACCTCATAGAGTTAGGGAGCCATTGACAAACACATGCAATGGGTGTTCGGCCGTCCAACATAATGCCTGCTCAAACCCTTACATCTCCACCATCGTCATGGTCCTTTTCATTTACGAGAGAGGGATGGTATCGTGTCCTAGACTCACTCTAGAAACAAGTACACCGAGAATCAATGTCCAGGTTGCATCTCGTCCCATATGTAAAACGTACGGTGCTCCATTGAAGTGGAGTATGTTCAAGGCGTATGTTGTTCATACCATTCTGAACGCGCCTCTTTTGCGTGCTGTAGTAAAAGGGACGCAAACAACGGATCTTCTGGTATACGGGCCTCTCACGTGAAGCCTTTAGACAACAGTATATGGTGAGAGTTTCAGTGGCGGAATACAGCTCTCGTGAGAGCTATGAATCTTTAGCAGTCTTGTGTGGCTATTCTGAAAGTAGACAAAGCAATCCTCATTCGTCGTTGTAGATCTTTATTGACTTTATACAGATCCTCTAGATATAGATCTAGTGTTCTGAAACTGTTTTCATAATTTGCAAAACGATACTGGACGTTGCATTGAGTTCTGTAGCCACCTGCGCTTGAGATTGGCCTACTTCCATCTGCTACAATTCTCCATCTCTTTCTGTCATCCATACGTTCGTGTCTACTCATTTTACTTCATACCTTATAAAATTTACCAAACTTTTACGAGAAATAATGCAAATGCCATGGAGGAATACCTGCACGAAAATAACAAACAACACTCCGTGTGCTTGTGTCCCCTGCACTGTCATGCCTCCGCAGACACGTACGTATACGCTTACGTATTCGACTCTGAATATTCGCATAATTCTTCGGCGGCATAATTAGTACCTTTGGTTCAATATTTTTTTTTTCTAAAAATAGACATAATTTGCAATTGCTCTTAATTTTATCAACTAGTATATACGAATCATTGAAATTATAAAACACAATTTCATGATTTCTTAAAATCTTATTCATTAATTACATTTTGTCTTAGGATATACATATATTTGTTTTTTTAATTACGCAGTGCCTAAAAATGTATTTCATGTCTTAAATAATTCCATGCATTCATAAGAGAATTTAGAAAATTACTCTTAGTAAATATATGTGTGTCATGCACTTATGTTTACTTAGAGTTAATAATAGAATTCTATTAATAGATTCTATTAATATAATTAATAGAATCTATTAATTTCATTAAGTCGATCACTTTTTGTTTAACTAATGTTTAAAACAAATAAATAGTTAAATATGGGATTGTTAAAATCAAATGATATTTTATAAAATAATAACGGAGACAGGTATTGAAATGTAAAATATTTTAAACATTTTGAATATTTGATAAAAATTATGTTTTGGGGAAAAATGTTTTTTCTAAAAATTTATAGTTCAACAATTTCAGGTCTAATGGATAACTATAAAGAGACGAGAGACAACTAAATGAGAAAACAGAATATCTTTGAAATTTAGAAAACAATTTGCTTCACTTACCACACAGTAAACTAAACTAATCGGATTTAGTTGATAACATTATGTAAAAAGGTTTGAGCACACGGATGAAAATACAAGTCTCTGCCATATTTTCATGTGCTGATACCGAATATGACCTTAAAAATGCGGCATCGCCATTCAGTTTTTTGATAAATTGAAAAATATGTCAAAAACCGTAAAATTTTGAAGGAAACTGCAAACCTTCAATTTTATATATAAGCAGAATTTTTGAAACCTCCTGAAGTGTATCTGGTTGCTTTTTAATCTATCAACATTGCTTATGGTAAGTCTTAGACCAATAATAAGTTATTATTTCAAGTGGTGAGCACACACAGAACGGGAGTTGTTTGCTCGTTTTGCGTTCTTATTAGTGCGCTTCAGAGTTATTGATGACTGAGAACTTTACTACCATGATAAACGTATTATGTTCAGTTATTTGAAGAGAATAGTTTTAGCTCTACTGGTCCTCTGTGAGTACATTAATTCCTTTCTGTTTTCTTGGATAGATCCCGCTGCTCATCTGTCAATTCATCGTACAGCTTTTGCTATATCTGTGAGTATATTACTATGAAAACATAGCATCGGATATTAGCAGCCAAGGTGAAAATTTCAAGGTAAAGTTAAATAAAGACAACTTATTAGAAGGCATTTGCTTCAGTGGTTCACGATTTTCTGGGCTATACCAAAGCTGAAAACAATAAAGAATTAGGAAACAGACTCATTTACAGTTACGAGGTACTAGGATGTCGGGTGTCACTCAAAATATATTTTCTGGTTTCCAATTTAGGCATTTCTTCTGAAAACCTAGGAGTTGCATGTCATGAACAAGGAGAAAGATTCCATCAGGATATTCCCGCAATTGAACAAAGGCACATTGGAAGATGGAATCCAAATGTAATGGAAGATTCTTGCCTATTTCTAAGAGAGAACGAAACACTACAAAATAAGCTAGAGTAAAGATGTTTTATGTAGAGATGTCTTCAAAAATTGTTGCGCTTAGAATTGTGATTGTCCCTGCAAAATTGTGTTCTAGTCACAGATTAATGATTTTCTTAGAATTTTCATAGTTATTCTATCAAATTTAATACACAACTTTATCGAATTCTAAGAATACTTGACTATAAATTATATACAAACAAATGTTTATTCTTTTAAGGAAATTAAAAACAAAATTCATTCAATGTCTTTATATTTTATAATCCAGTTTTTAATTTTTTTTGTAAAGTCTCAATGCTTTTTATGACAAAATTTCTCTTAAAACCATATTTAATTTAATTTCTTTAAAGCTTTATTTCGGAAAAAAAGCTGATATTGCTGACCCATGACTAGTCACTGTCACTAAAAAGAGATGTGTGTTACGAATTTTAATGGTCTTTTTCGTATTCAGTACATACGAATTAGAAAGAAACTGTCAAAATAACCCCTTGTACTAAAAAAAATTTCAGGTTGTTTCTTAATGTAATTATTTTGGTATATATCTGTTGTGACTCCCTTCTACAGCAGCGCCAGAGGTTAAAGTGCCTTACTAACTAGCCCGATCAGAAGTCTTTTTAGCGTAGTTGGTTAGAACATGACAAGAAACGATCAACTTTTCATCTGACCCATTGGTCCAGGGTTCGAATCAACGCTGACGCTTGACGAAAGCCGTATATTCCCAATTTTAAGTAAGTCGCCAGTGTTGGTTAACTTACGGTACGGTTGGTTTAAGGTGGGATGGATGAACAGCCTATATGAGCTGTTCATCAATTCCCTGTCTGTTTTTCGGTGAACACTAAAGGGATTTGCAACTGCAACTGGAACGGATTTGTAGGTTTTCTTATTCCTTTTAAGTCTCCAGGTTTCATCATCTGTTTTATTTTGGGACTTTCGCGGTTGGCTCTTCCTTTCCCAAGGATTTTTGAAAGTTCGTTGGGAAAATAATTTCAAGGAACAGTTTGCGAGAGGCTTTCCAGTCTTTCGGTTCACATGTGTGTATGCATTTTTAGAATGCAATATCATGTCAATACAGATTTTGGATATAATCGGCAATATTCGGCTGTTGTCCTTGTACTTTTTGTTGGTTTTTCTTGCTAATGATATGATGCATTTTAGACGTACTCATGTTTTAATTCCAATAATTTCTTGATTAAGTCTTGAGTTACTTATTCCAGCCTAATGTCTTTTGGGGTTGGATCCTATTTTAATCCACGCCTTGGTGATGGAGAACAAGATGGCGCCAACACGATCAATAGATGTGCCAAATTATCTTCTTGTAATATTGCTACCGTATTGAGTATTTGAGTTGTGATAGCAATCTTATTAACGATTTGATGCCATTTTATTTTTCGTAGCCAAGTCGTGTGCTAAAGTAGGATTTTGTCGTTTTTACCAGTAATTGTTGCTATAAGAAATTATTAAAAAATAGACACACAAGGACTTTCAAAAAAATTGATGGAATTACATAATACGTGATCTATCTTCTTTCAAGGCAAAGTACATATTTCACACATTACGCTGCTATTTCCGCTTGGGAAAAACGATGTAACTCATATACTTTTAAATAAGTATATGTGGGTTATTTTTAAAATTTATAATTCGAGCCGATGTGGTGGCATTCTTTCATTTTCTTTTTATGGTAGATTTCGCGCATGTCAGTCTCCATTTTGGTCCTAAATACTTCATGTATTAAGTTGGCGAAAAAAAACCTGAACGTTGCGTCTGGGGTTGTATTGTATCTCAGACTTATTATTTTCTCCATTTATTTATTAAAATAAAAATTATTATAAATTCTTAATTCATTACTTATTGAGAAAATTTCTATCACATAAACGAATATGTTAAAAAAAATTAATGTAATATGTTTGCTCATATTTATATATAGTCTTTTAGGCAAAAATAACAATTTAGCCTTTGAGTTAGAAAGCAAAAAAGGTACAAAATATTATTTTAATGTTCTGGATGTGAAGATAATAAAAATATTATTCATAAATTCCAATACTTGTTACTATGCGCTTAAAATAGACACATGATTCAATCTATTATCATTTTATGTAATTTTTGCCTTTTCTGAAGTGATAACAGATGAAGTAGCAACGGTCAATAAATTTTACGTGACGTAACAGACAAATTCGAAGAAATTGTTGTTCTTGCAACACATCAAGAAACTTTCGAAAAGGTTGAGTAATAAAGACTTAGTACACTTTTTTTTTTTTGTGATTCAAGCAAGACTTCCTTAAGATTACATGATATTTTTCCGCAGAAAAGTCGATATTGAAAAAAAAGAGTTGGAAAAAAAATCAGATGACATAACCGCTGGTAGGTTTGAGATGAGTCAGGGGAAATCTATTTTATCTTTTTTAATCGATAACCTACCACTCACTTGCACCTGAGATATGACAAAACTTAACTCCTGGACTTTAGAAGATTCGTGACAAAGGACATGGCGAAGAGTTAAAATGTTAAAAATATTTACAGTTCACAAAAAATGTGACGGTTTTCATGTTGAATCAGCTCACGTGAAAATTTCATTCATAATCTGAATGATTAACACCCTGAGATACGTGCTTAAGAATTTTCTGTGATAAATGTCAGATATGTTATCGTAACTCAGTTAGAGAAATTTAAATATTTCTTTGGTGAGATACAATTGTTGAAGATATGACGAAAAAAATTGTGAAATACCTTTAATGTTAAGAAAGCATAACGAAAGCGAATAAAAAGAAATACCTGCACAAATGCACCAGTACTTTTCTAAATAAACAAGACAAAGTTAAATAAGGAAATATGTTATAGCCTTTTGTATATAGTGTACTTGGTTTTTGTGTAAAAAATTCCATCGATTTTTTAGCTAAATCAGAAAATGTCGCCAAACAATACGATATTGTACCAATAATAGAAAGCTGGAAAATAAACTCGTTTTTTCCGTTTTGGTCCTCTGTTTGTCGCCATAACGAAGTAACATCAATAACACGTGGTTTAACGTAACCTTGTTTAGCCATTATTTTAAACAAGTGTTCAACATTTAACAAGTAACAACAAAAACAAGATCATTAACATTTTAACCATAATCATTTAGATTCATATGTTGATGAATTTATGTAACATCGCATTCACAATGAAGAGGTCGATGGTCTTGAATTTCATGGTTGACGAGAAATTCCACTAACTTTCGTGATTGACGGAAACACACCTTATATTCTGTCATTGTTTAAGACGTAAGCAATCAACCAATAAAAAATAAACACGAATTTCATGAATTTATAAAATTACTTCTTGTGCTATTTCGGAATTGAAGCACCCCGTGTGATATACTGACTATACTTACTCAACAACAATCAAATAATTCTTCGTGTACCAGCCTGGGCAGGCGTTTTACTCATGTTTCATTTTAAAACATTAAGAAGGAAAAACAGACAAATTAATCTATGCCGAAGCACTGAGCAGAAGGCAAAAAAGGATGAGAGTAAGGAAAGAGACTTTTTTTTCCAAGTTTTTAATTTTATTCGTTTTTTTTTCTGCCCAAAATACAAATATTTCGGGGTTTTTTTTAATGATTTATATAATAATAGCAAGATCGATAAAAAAAAAAAAAAGTTAGTGGTTATTAAAAATTTAACAACATGAAATATAATGACCAAAAATGGTATTAAGATTAAGTGTAAGAGAGAAATTAAGCATTTTACAATATCTTCCTGAAGGGAGAGGGGAGGAGAGAAAGGAAGAAAAATCTATTTCCTAAGCACCATTGAAGTGGCGAGAATCTCAGTAGTGGTCAAGATTTTAGGTGTTGCAAGGAAAAGCAGAGTCGAGATGGGATGAAACTGCCCGTACGTGCGATCAAAAATGAACGAACGCTAGATAGATTTGAAGTGGGAATAAACTGAATTACTATTGGTTGGCACTGAGCCAGTGCAGAATTACTATTGGTTGAATTGGATTGTTGGGAAGGAAATTTGTTTGACGTTTGAAAAATTTAAGCTTTTAAGGGGAATATAAAATAAAGTAGTTGTTACATGTTCAATATAGGTAAGGGTGGATACCGCAGTTGTGTGCAAAAAGTGTTTGGGCTTTGTTTAAGGGGTTTTCGAGGTAAGAAAGTGTGTTGTAGAATTTACGGGTGAGATGGGAAATGTGTGTTTTGATTAATGGAATTTTAAGGTCATGATGAATAACAGTATTGCGGACAAACCAAGAGGCGTTAACAATGATGCGGAGATTTTATTTTGTAGAATTGGCAGTTTTTTGAGGTGTGTTTTTGGCTGCATGACTTCAAATGGAGGAAACATAAAGGAGGATAGGGCGGATGATTTGTTTATAGAGCAAAATTTTATTTGAAAGGGAGAGGTGGGAGAAATTAAGGGGATGCATTTATGAATTTTTGCCCAACATTTGTCGACAATTTGAGGTTATGCTTTCGAAAAGTTAATTTGGAATCCAAGTAGACTCCTAGATATTTGACATCAGTGTTCCAGGAAATGTTGGAAAATAATTTGAGTTGATTTGCAGGAGGAGGAACATGACCTTTGCGGAAGATGATGGCATTTTTTTTATCTGTGTTAACAGCGATACGCCAAAGAATTAATCATTTTTCAATTTTGTTGAGGTGCTTTTGAATTTTTTTCTTGGCTGTGTTGACGTTGTTGGATTGGGAGAGGATGGCGTCGTCGTCAGCAAAGAGACAGAGACTTGAGAATGGAGTCTGAGGGAAGTCATGTGGGAAAAGGCAGTAACGAGAAGGATATAAAACTGATCATTGGGACAGCCTACAAGAATTTTGCCTCTTAATGAAAATTCAGAATTTACTTTGACTTGGAAGGTATGACTCTTGAGGAAGCAGTTAATAATTTTTATGATGTAATAGGGGAAGTTAAGCTTAATTAATTTGTAGATGAGGTCGTCGTGCCAGAGACGGCCGAAGGCTTTTTGAATGTCACGAAAAATATCGGCAGAAATCTGTTTATTATTGAAACCTTCCGTAATAGTGTTGACAACACGAATGAGTTAGTGTATTGTGCGATGTTTATGCCGAAAACCAAACTGAGAATCGGGGAGAATGTAATTCAAATTAATATGATCAAGGATCCATTTCAGGAGAATTTTTTCAAATATTTTTGAAATAGCATTAAGGAGACTGATTGGACGATAAGAATTAGGAAGGGAGTGATCCTGGCCTGGTTTGGCAAAAAGGATAATAGTGAAGTGCTTCCATTTGGAAGAAAATAAGAGAAAAGAAGGCATTTGTTGAAAATTTTTGTGATACGAGTGAGAACATTCGGAGAAAAGTACTTAAAGGCGAAATTGTGGATGCCATCCACGCCTGGGGCTTTGCGTTAATTGAGGTTTTTGATGAACATGCAATTTCGGATGGGGAGGGGAGATGAGGAGGTTGTGTGTCATTAGTGGCAGAGGAGAGGAAATTAGAAACAAAATCAGTAATTTGGTCTATGTGTTGCGTGTCTGTTGGGGAACTATTGACTTGAAAGGATGATTCCAGTGTAAAGGCAAACAGATCTGTTTTCTCCTTAGCAAAATAGACCATTCCATTAGGGCTGGAAAAGGGAGGGATAGGAACGATTTTTTTTGTAATTTTCTTGGTAGCATTAAACAGGCTATTGTCTTCGACATTTAATTCTTTAAGAAAGGTTTCCCATTTTTGATTTTTGTGTTTGTGAATTTCATCTTTGATTTGTTTTTGAATTTTCTTTAAATCTGTTTTAAAAGAAGGATATCGAAAATTCTGCCAAATCTTACAAATTCTATTTTTTTAATAAGATTTCTGATGTGGGGGGAAGACGGAGATGTGGAGTAGTGATACTTTTGTTTTTGCTAGCTGTTTTACTTGCATCTTGAATTTTAAAAGTGAAGGAGGAAATTGAAGAGTCGAGATCTTCGATATTTTAATTAGAGGGATTGCTTGGGATGGTGTGTGAAATTGTCTCTTTGAAAAGGGACCAGTTTGTGGTTGTGAGCGATTGAAGGGGTATGGGGAGAAGGTTGCTGGAAATAATTCCAAAAAAGACCGGATTGTGATCGCTGCTAAGAACGTTAAAACTTTTCGCGCTGCAATTTGGAATATTTTTAAGAATACTAATGTCAATAATACTGTTAACGTAGCCAAAGTAAAGAAAGTAGGTGGTGGAGTCGGGAGTGGGGGGCAACAGAAAGATTACTATTGGTTAAGAAGTTGTGGAAGGTACGCCCGGATCTGTTTGACCTGCCTCTGTTCCACGTTGGATGTTTTGCGTTAAAATCGCCAAAAACAATACCTGAAAAGTTATCGGAACGGATGTAATCAATTTCATTGGTGTCGAAGACATTTCGAGGAGGGATGTAAAAAGAACTAATTGTAATGGTTTAATTATTGCGTGTTTTGATAAAGAAAAAAGTAGTGGTGTTTTCAGATGAGGGTGTGTTTTTAAGAAATAAGTGATGGGAAATAGTGTTTTTAATGATGATCGCAGTGCCACCGTCCCGATGCTTTAGACGATCAGAGCGGTGGACTGTATAATTTGGAATACGGAGGGGGTCGGGTGGGTTCAGGTGAGTCTCCTGGATTCCGATTATGTCTGGATTGTGCTCTGAGATGAAATCTTTGAGTTCGTCGATTTTGGTTTTCAGGCCGTTAGCATTCCAACTTAGAATAAGAAGCGATGGTGGAAAAAAAAGCGGGAGAGGATTAAACATTAAAACCAGATATTGCAGATTTGTGGGATGGTATTAAATAGAATTTCAAATTTTTGGCATGTATTAATGCTTGGGTTGGAGAATTGAGAGATGAAATTTTTGAAGAGATCCAAGTTTTTGGTGATTTTGTTCATGTCAAATAGTTTTAAAAAGCTTGCAATATCAGCGAAAAAAGATGATAAAGTAGGGGGAGTGTTGGGATGGATGGATTAATGAAGAGTGTGGAAGTTTGGGTGGGGAGTGATTGGAAGCTAGTGGAGAGTGCGGAATTTTGAGGAGGCGGTGCTTCAGTAGTGTTTTGGGCATTTCGTTTTGCTCTTTCTTCCCATGCGTTGGTTGATGGTGGGGGAGAAGGTTTAAAATTAAGTGGATTTCTTGGACATTCGAAATAATTTGCTGTGTGGGGGCCTCCGCAGTTGCAGCATTTAGGGGGAGTGTCAACAGGTTTAGGGCAATCTTTAGAAAAGTGATTATTGGAGCATTTAAAAAATCTGGGTGATCGGGTGTAGTATTTTGAGGGATGATAGAATGATTAGCAGCGGTAGCATTGGTGGGTATTGCACGTTTCAGTAGGGTTTTGATTTTTATTTTAAGATATCTAAGATGATCAAATGAAAAAATTTATTCATTTTTGGAGTTAAGAATTTGAATGAGGTAAGAGGGGCATTGCTTGGTTGGTTTTACGGGATTTCATAATGTGGCAGGTTTCAACTCTGTATCCATGGCTGCTAAGTTCGGAAATGATAGCCGCTGGTACAATATCGATTGGGAGACCACGAATTACAAATTTAGTTAGTTTTTCACCGGGGAGATCATAAGTGTGGGATTCGAATTTGTTGTCGGTAATATGTTTCTGTATTGCGCGATGAGATTCGATGGATGATGGGAAGAGTTTAAGATTAGTGCCGTTGATTTTGCCTATTGTTTTTCAGAAGTAATATTGGTGAATGAAGTGGTTGTTTCTGTTAAATTTTTAACTTTAATAAGGACAATTGGTGGGATTTTTTAGGTGTAGCGGGGATCTTAGTATCGGGTTCATTTTGATCAATATCAAGTTGTTCGAATCTATTAGCAAGGGAGATTGTGTTATGAGGTCGGGATTTTTTTGAAAAATTGTAATGATCTGTGATCTTAGGGGTGGAAGACTTTTTTTTTTACATTTCTAAGTTTCAAATCCATCATTATCGTTGAGGGAGATGAGAAGAAGATTGAGTTTTAAGAGGGTAATAAGTTCGTATTTATGATTAAGGTAAGCGCGGAAAAGCATGTGTTCAAATTTTAAAATATTTCGGTTTTGGGTATCTGTAAGGGTCGGTTTTCCGTCAGGGCCAATTTCGTCAATTTCACAGGAAAGAAGTTCGGAAATTTGTTCAAAGTTATTAATATTGATAAGCGTAACTAACTGAGAGCATTGCGCCGTTGTAAGGTAAGAATTTGAGCCCAGGCTGGCACTTACTTCGTCGGGAATTGGTGAAATGTTCGTTGCAACTTCCATGGCATCAGAACTAGTTTCGGCGTCAGTCATCTCGTTCAGAGTCGGTCCAGGTCAGAAATCGGTATGTAGGAGAGGTGACTTAATCGCAAACTTAGGAAAAGCAGTGAAGAAAATTGTTTGCGAACTCGAAAATACAACGATGCAAACGGATATCGAAAACTAGTGAGAACGGAGAAGCGGAGCGAGCAGAGAGCACGATCAAAATGCAAGGTGTCGAAGCACTGAATGTTGTTATACTTACTGCATACTAACAATGCGTTATGAGTTCGTAGCTCGATTTCCGGAAAGATCGTTGAGTGAAATAGTGGGAGCTGCTAAACATTAAATATACAGTGGTTCCAAATATATTCGATTGAAATAATGTAAAAGGAAAAGCAGAGCAAAGTATAATTTCTCCTTTTTTTTTAAAAAAAAAAAAAAAAAAAAAAAGTTTGGTTATAGTAAAATGATAAATATCCTGATTTTTAATGATATCGTAAGTTAATTTTACAGTGCTTTGGCTGAATATGATTTCAAAGTTTTTCCTTAACCCATAGAAGATAGCAAAATGTTTGACCTTCCATTTGTTGCCTACAAAATCACGAAATTCATATTTAACAGTTTATCACGCAACTCTAAAGCAGTCTTCGTCTAATTAAACAACACCAATTATTATTTTAAGCATTTCTTGTAACCTTTGAAAATCTCTTATATATTTTTCTTCGTTTTGTATGATTTTTTTTTCTTCAATTCATACTACTTTTTCCAAATAGTTCATGTTCATTTCCGAATTTTTCTTATGCAAACATGTTAATAATTGTAGTGAACTGCATCTTCTAGTTTTTATATGTAATAATATTCTCAGATAAGTCGGAAGAATGAGATGAAAGAGAGTTTTACGTTGACATTTGTGTCGTGAGCAAGAGATATAATTGCTCTCCTCTCTCTTGTTTTAAACCCTCTAAAGTAGGTCTATCGTTGAATGCGTCTAATCTAGATTTGAAAGTAATTATTACTTCACAAATAGTTTCTGTTGAAACTTGAATTTATTTTCCTCTCAATTATTTCATTTCATTACTTTTCATTCTGAGTTAGGTAAATTAATTAGTTGATTAAAAATTATCTGTTTAGTACTTAATTTTTCTCAGTTGATTGTTTGGATTTTCGATCTCTGGGCTAAATGAAGTTAATCAAATACCTAATACCAGACCTCATACCTTTAATCTTTTCTTTTTCTTTTGCATTCGAAAATCTGTTTAAAAAAATATAATTTTTTTCTAAGATAAGAGGGAGTATATTATTATTGGGAGATTCTGAAAAATTACATCTGCTATGTTTTTGATCTTAATTTTTTATTTCATTATGATTTGCATGCGATAGTAGATTTTCGTTCCTATTTGGTTGTTTAAAGGTGGTGTTTTTTATTGAGCAATATAATTAAAAGAAAAAACACCCAAAAGTGTGCGGCGATCACACTAAACGCATTCGTTAGTTGTTCCCCTTACATTCGGACAAGATCCTTGTCAAATGCTACTGGATTCGTGTGAAACATCAAGTGACATTTCTGTTTCCCATGAACTTTGAGATCAAGTCCTTACCGAAAAAAGATCAATCTCCTGGGATCCAAAAGCACCAGGTGTTACTTGCTTTAGGTTCCATTTCTTTCCCGGGTTAACCAGGACCAATAGGTGAAATAATTATTTCACCTATTCAACCAAATGAAAATATTGTAAGCCTTGAATTTAGCAGAGAAGGTACCTATTTCTTTCCACATACGGATTCCAAAGAGAATGGACTTCAGAAATCTCCTAAACGTTCAACCAGATTGTCATGCTCGATTACATTATAATTATTTATTCTAGCGCACAACTGGCACCTAAATAAATGTTATATGTGCACATGTGGTTTTTTATTAACTTCGCGTTGAGATACAATGCTAGGACTACTGGTGAAGGACCTCGTAATTTTGAGCTTAGATCAAGTGACAAGGACAACACCTGAGCTGACACCTCCCTCCCCAAATTTCCACACCCCATCAACGGAAAAAACTTGGCACCTCAACCAGATTTAATGTGCATTAGCCCCGCTACACGGCAGGTCTTAAGGGGCATCAGGGCTCGAACCCACGACTTGACGAAAGCAATTCTGGACAAGATTCCGTGACCATGACAACTAGGGTTACCCAACCGGAATATTTGTATAGTATAACAATGTGCAATAAGCAGTGTATTTTATTGAAAATATAAACTATAATTTTTAAATTAATTTCATTAAATTAATGCATATAGCACCATGGTATCCTGCTATTTAATGCAACGGAAAACCAACCGACAAGTATTTTAAAACTACTTTAAGTAATATATATATATATATAACGCTTTATTAATTAGCATCTGGTTTCTTTTTATAGTTTTATCAACATATATTTGAAATGCACGTTTCTTTTTTCTTTCTTCTTCTTTTTTTTTGATAAAGAATTTTCTACTGCCCTTTGTCGTTTCCCTTTGCGCTTCATATGTGTGATATACACTTTTCAGTTGAATCATATTCTTTTATGAGGGTGAAAAGCGTGTCAAGATGAATGAAGGCTTCATTCGTATTATCAGTTGTCAAAGTCTTAACAATGACAACGAAATACATATTGATAAAAAAAAATAAAACTTTTAAATTTGCCTCGAAACATTTACGAAATGGTAAGAATTATACAAAAATCAAGAGCTGAATACACACACACACACAAAATAAATAAATAAAATTACAAAACCCAATCTAAGATAATTAATTTCCTTCTCAGGCCCGGTTTTAAACATCTTTGCATTGAGACCTGCAGTTGAGAATCTGCTATTTTTACATATGATTGCAAACCTGTGTAATCCTTTTTAACCCCTTTTATTTTCTGAACATAATCCAACAAGATGTATTGCCCAACCATAAGGAAAACACAGGGTACGGGGTTGCGCGTCTTATACTGTGTTAATTGCAGAAAAAGATCATTAGATAGTCATCGGAAGTTTTTATATTTGAGAAAACGAAGTTATCCCATATGTTACTATTTGACGTACTGTTTAGCCATTAGCTAAGCATGCGGAGTTGCGCATTTTACATTATAAGTGTTAATTGCAAAAAGAGACCATTGGATAGTAGTTGGAAGATTTTATACTTTAGAAAAGGATATTTTCTCAAATCTTTGCAAATTTTACGCTTATTTGAGACTGGGAAAGCGAACGAATAAACTGCAATCTGCGCGACCCGATAGTGAAATTGAAAATCGTTCATTGCTTGAAAAAAGGGCGGCTCGAACTCTCCGTAGATTCAGATAATTTAAAAAATTCCTGAATATTCTCCTTTCTCATGACATATCCTGGAATGTTTCTGAAAATTTTAATTTTGAGAGTTTTGTATTAATTAAATATATCTTACTAAATGTTTAATAAGAATATGTTTTGAATATGCTTCGAGGAGTGATACCCGTTTTTAATCTAAAGAATGTAAGTCCCTGAAAACATGAGAAATGTGAGAATCGGAAATTTTTCTATGACATAACATATTAAATTAATGTTTAATAAGCAAAAATGCTATTTGTACCCCAAAATTATGTAACACAAAACGTCACTACAAACATTGTAAGCACACACAAAAAAAAAAACTACAAGAAACAGTACTCCTGCCACCCCTCCCTTTCCCGAAAATATATCAATAAAAGGAAAGCTAAACCATAACTACTTAGACATGTATCGCCCATATCACTATAACTTGTTAGAAATTCCCCGTGTCTAGAAATGATACCCTTGATCCACTGGAATTTCAATCAATCTAGTTTCGAGTCATTTATGAGTGTTTTACATCTGTTAGAAGTGCGATAAAAATAAACATCACAAACAGTTATCTACAAAATTACAATGTGTGGTGAAGGTCGTTAGATGGTTAGGAAACATTAAATAAATTACAGTAAACAAAACACTGATAAATCTGTTGTGGAAAATGTATGTGTAAACAACTTTATCTAAGATGTCGCATCCTTTAGATAGAGAATTTAGTTGATTAATTTATATCGAAATTGGAAGGCTGAATTAGATATCAGGAAAAGAACTCTTAAGAAAATAGATAAAAATCTTTAGTTGTTGTTTTTTTTTCTACCATAATGAATAAAACTGATATGAATTTAATTACTTATCCCTTATTTCTCTCATCTTTGTAATTCTCCGTTTGGTGTATTGATTTTATGGCATATAGAGCAACAGAAGCTATTCTTCGTCTTATTGCTCTGATCTGACCATAGATGTGTGTGCCATATATCTTGGATATTCTAACAAGGCCATTCTAAATACATCAAGGTCTTATATTGTTATCTAATCCATTGGTTCTCAATCTTTTTTTGAATGGGGGAACTCTAACTTTTTTTTTTTTTTTTTTTTTTGCCCGGGGTATGTACAATCCAAAATAAACTTTATAGTAGGGGTGTCAATCTATTTGATATCACAAAGACACAATATGAAAACAAAAAGATATTGCTCTCAAAAATAACTCCATTATTCAAAAGGGGGGAACGGAATCGTGTTGCGAGCGCACTGTGTGTGTGTGTGTGTGTGTGTGTGTGTGTGTGTGTGTGTGTGTGTGTGTGTGTGTGTGTGTGTGTGTGTGTGTGTGGTTGACCACTTCTGCTTCATTTGATTAATCGTACCGGACTTAATAACAACACGAGAGTAATTGGCGACGGTTCTCATAAATTTAAACTTCAGTTAAGTGACGAAAAAAAGACGCCACACCTGAGTTGGCATAATCCTTCCTGTTATCAACACAACTATTGTGATTTATGTGGAAAGGTGTCCCAAGTATATGCAAGTATTTTAAACATTGTGCATGAAAATAAAATTTGAAACCTATGCATAGGTTTTTGTATTGTACTAAATTTTAAGTAAACTCATATGAAGTCATTTTTGTAATGAGATACTGAAAATTATTTTTCGGTGTCAAAATCTATAAGTAACATGAATAATAGCTTTGCTGATTCCAGGATCTGTCCTTTCAAATTAATAGTATGAATAAATATATCACATCATCACTAGCATCGATTTGTTCAAACTTGTTAGCTTCACTAACTGTTCAAACTTTGTGAGTGAGGAAGTAAATAAATGTAAATTAATATTAAAATTGCAATATCATAAAATTTTGGGGAAAATCCTGTAAAACTAAATAAATTCTTTTTTAAAATTCTAATAATTTCTTTTTTCTCGATAGAATAAGGATAATTCCAAAGGGTACTGAAATGTTATTCTTTGGAATTATCTGTGATTGATTAGCGTTATGTGGGATATAGAGCAACAAAGACTATTATCCCGGAATTATCCATATTCTGTACAAGAGTTTTTTGTCATCAATCGGTACATAAATGGAAACCTATTACTTTGAGAAGTAAGATTAATAGGATTACCATCAGAGTGATTTTTTATTGATTGATTGTTTTATTAACATCGCATTTTGAAACAACACGAGAGCTATTGATGATGGATCTCGTAATTTTGAACCTTAGTTAAATGTCGAGGAGGACACCTGAGCTGGTACCCCGTTATCCACACTATTTGAAGGTGAGGACGTGCAGCCTCGATAGATTTAATGTGCATCAGTCCCGCTTTACGACAGGTCTTTTGTAGCATCAAGATTCGACCCCCCTCCCCCCACTTTGAGGGAAACAAAGCCAGTCATAAGATCACGACCATGACTCCTTGGCTACTGCTGCCGCACCTCCATTTCAAAGTTGTTTCTTATACAAAAATAAGTAAATAAATAAATTTTAAAAAAAATAAAATTATCTTTCCTTTTATACAAGAGTATATTCTTTATGAAAATTCTTTTATAAAGAATAAAATAATAATCCAATACTGACTGGTGTGAATATAAAGTATTTAAAAATCCTTATAATTAAAATACTTTACAAGAAATTCTCAAATTTAATGCGATACATGAGCTTGGTAATCTTTGTAAATCTCAACACATTATTGGGACGAATAAATGACAAAAGGTCCCTCGCGTATATCCTGTTCTAAATTTCACAGTCCCTCGCGTTTCCTTGTTTAAATGTTAACAATTATTGAAAATCCTGCCACGCAAGAGAGTTAAGTTAAAGAATTCTAAGAAACAAAATTCGCATTTGGATTCGGAAGAAAAGATCATTGAAGTTAAAGCTACGTCTTTCAAATTCTATGATAAATAATAGAGGTAGAATTTTGTCACAGTGTGTTCAGGCAGAAATTCTCGGTAGCTCTTTCTCGGATAGATCGTTTGCCTGCCTATTTGGTATTAGAAGCAAAAAAAAAAGTTTGTCGAGAAAAATGTGTCTCATAAGTTGGCAATGAGAAAATTAGGTTTGAAAAAATTAATATTTACTCGCTTAGATCTAAAACTAAAGAAACAACCTTATCACAAGGTGGAAATTAGACCAATGGCAGTATGAAGTGGGAATGAGACTGTGAATGAGACAATCTAAGTTAAGGAAATTTCAAATGTTACAACAAGCCCTCCAATATCAGGTGCAAGGAGGGAAATGGAATCGTAGTGAGTGAATGTAAAGATTATTGGCGCAAGAGCCAGATGTGGGTATGCTGCGCCAAACAAGATTTAACTGCGGTCTAGACGTGAAAAAATTGGGGGGCGGAGTTGGTTGGCAAGAAGGAGGGTCGAAAATAGAGAAGGATCCCTAGAGTATCCCGGGAGTGAGTCACTCCTGTTTACCAAAGACAGTAAACCCCATAGGAATGAAAAAGATCACTAGGGTACCTCGGGGTCATGATGCCTGTACTCACCTAAAGAAGGCAAGTCCCTGAGGTCCCCTTATATAATTCCCAGGGGCAGGGTGCCCGGCTATAACCCCAGACGCTGGGTACCCATTTTAGTCGCCTCTTACGACATGCATGAGCTACAGTGGGACTATTCTGTCATTCCCGGTCACCACACGGGTCGACTGGCATTCAGAGCTAAAGTGAATCATCCGAGAATTTTGAAACTTCGTTGTTTTTAATCGTTTCAAATTTATATTGGTTCTTAACAAATCGAATTAAATGACTATATTCATCGTTGGTTATGGTCGAAGCCAGTGTAGGATGGACTCTTCAAGGTAGACATGAAGAAGGGAATTACTGTATTACGGTAAATTTCGCTGAACAAAGTTAATTGAGTTGAAATTATTGCACACATAGCTCAACTCAACTGCTTTTTTAGTCTTAAATTTCTCGACTAGAATGAATTAAATAAATATAAGTAAAGAAACTTTTAAATCAAGCTTTTATTTAAAGATGGACTAAAAGGTATAAAAATATTTTTTTTAATGTAAAATAATCCATAATTTGTAATACCTTAAGGCGTGAATACTTTTTTACATCTCATATATAAGTAACTATGGTACTTAATTAATCGGTAATTTCCTAGATATAATAGTTTCAAGCTTTTATAAATCATACATTATTTTTACAAAAGTTAATTTTTATGCCTTTCAGTCCATCTTTAAATAAAAGCTTGATTTAAAAATGTTTTCTACTAATATATAATTGAAACATTCATTTGTTAGCAGAATTTTTATTTTAAACCGTGTTAGAACTATTGGGAACTAGAAGTGGGGGTGGGTGGAGCGAAACATTTATGGACAATTAAAAACTATAGATATCGTTCGAGTACTTAAGGGGAAAGGTACACTCACAACATCTAAAAAAATTAACTACAAAATGGTAAGTCTTCGACGCTTTTTGAGTGAATTTAGACAGAAAAGTAAAAGTTGACAAATTATACCAATTATACCGTGGTTTATCTATAATACTGGAATGTAATTTTTTTAAAAAAAATTTATCGGTCAATACTACGAAATATAACTTTCCTCAAAGAAACAATTTTCCACATGTATGACAATTCAAGAGATATATTTCGATAAATCAATAATGATCGGTGATAATTTCATTCCAAAAAGGATACGACTTGTTTAAAATAAACATAAAAAAATTATAATTTGCCAAAAATCGACCAGTGAGCTTTCTCAAAACTTTGTTTTATATCCCATTACTCTACAAAATATGAAAAAATAATTCGAGATAAAAACCAACGATTTTAAAAATAACGTTTTTATATGGTGGCAAAGTTTATTGAAGAAAATTATTGAAATATTAGTTAAAACTGGACGCAAATATCTAAATATAGCATTGTTTGGCAAGTAAGAACGGTTCCCAAAATTTCAGAGCTCTAGCTTGATGGGAAGTTGGTTAAATTAATGATAGTAAATTTAATGACACACTGATACACACACACACACCAAGTGAAATACATAACAACGTTAAAACTAACTAAAATTAATTTATTCATCCGATAAATTAAATGATTGGAACGCAGTTTAACCCAACCACCCTTGGCAAGAAGACTTACTTGGCGGTATTTTGTCAAATGTGGCTGTCCTGGTCCGTTTTCCGGACTTAACGTTCAGCCAAAAAAAAAAAAAAAAAAAAAAAATGCCACGTCTGGTGCCAATTTTTGAAATCGAGGCAAGTGATTGGGCTAAACTGCATTATTAAAGAAAATGAAGGTTAAAACTTGTCGCAAATGTCTAAATATTGCATTGTTAGGCGAGTAAAAACGATTCCCAAAAGTTTCAGAACTCTAGCTTGATGGGAAGTTGGTTAAATTAATGATCGAAAATTTGATGACACACACACCAAATGAAATACATAAAAACGTTTTTAAAAAATCAAAAATACTCTTACAGATTGCTTTTGTGCTACTTGGCATTTAATTAGGTGTTCAAAGAACTACAATTAATTACATTATAGAAAATAAGATACACAATATAAAATGAGTTTCTCACGGTCATATGTTTTGCCTTCTCTGTTTTAAAAGAATGTTAAATTGTTTTATTTTTACCTTCTAGCCATAGATTTCTGCACATTCATCCATCTTAAGTCTTCTTTCCTCACAGCACAATTACACCTGCTGCACCAGTCTACTATTTGTAACTGAGCTTTAGGAAATGGTTAGCCACGACGTATGAATCTAACAACCATGCCGAAGCGTATGGCATATTTCATGCATATTTCCATAAAATAATTTCTTTAACAATTAAAGAAAAAAGTTAATTAGGTGATAAAACAACAAGGTATATGCTAATGTTTTGTTCACAACTCCTAATTTTAGGCAGCTAAAACGGAATAAAAATTAAATTCTTTCTCAAAAATGTAGGGGTACCCTTTCTAATCACCTCCACTGATTACAACGTTATTAATTGGCAAATTACAACTAGTTAAAGACTTGAAATCATGCATTCTAATACAATTTAATCAATGAAAATATCTTGATCTGATGGGGTTTTAAAGCTTGTTTAAAACTGTGTGTAGTAATAAGATAGTAGATGGTTAAAATATTATTATTGAAATAATAATCCTATATTTTATGCTATGAATATTAATTTACTTTATTCGCTTTATTCAAATACAATCGCTTTAAGTAAAAGGTAGGTATAAAAGATGTTTTATTATTTTTAACGACGGCCTCAAATAAATAGGGTTTCCCCGTATTTTATAAATTAAAATTTAATTTTTGTTCGCTTGATTAGTTTTATTTTCTGAGAAACTAAACGTGTTGCTACATTCTGAGTATCATATGCATAGAAATTTAAAAGTTATTTTTTTTTTAGTAAAATGAAGGGAAAAAAATCATTGAAGTTGGAAAATTAAATAAATTATTAAGTAACTTTGGAAAACTTACGCTCTTACGTACAATAGACGTTTACCAAATCCAGGCTACGTTTCCAGAATCGCTGAATTCAACTCCAAATACTAACGAAACTGAGGCGAGGATTATATTTATAAACAAATAGAATAAATTCACAAAATAAAAATACCTTTTTTTAAACTTTCAATGATGGATTCAAGGTCATCCATATGAAATCCAAAAATACATTTCAGTTTGAGAACCCTGAAACTATTTCAAACAGCCATTCATTTCGTCAAACGAAAAGAATACAGTTTTTTTATTTGTCTGGTTAAGGGCAAAAAAGCACCATGAAAGGTATTAATTTTGTCATTCTACCCTCCGATGAAATATTTCACAATGAGAACGTACATTTTCCATTCTTTTTTTTTTTTTTTTTTTTCCTTTCTTTAAAAATACCGATGTTGAATTATTTATTTTGTCAAAACGAATCTTTTCAATGCATAGTTATTTCATTATCTATCCATGAAATAGAAATAAAAATAAGTCCAACAGATAGTGATCACATTTGTAGAAAAGTAAAAGTCGTTTAAACATAATTAAAAGTGAAAAAAATTTATTCGAACCTTGAAGCAACTATTTTAAAAATATTATGCATGAAATATACGTATACTAAAATGTTCCTAAAATTTTTAACATAATAAGAAATTATAAATATCTTAATTTGCTTTAAAAAAATTTTAATATGAATTAAATAGTATTTCATTCGAGTAAAGATCTGGTGTATAACGCAATAAATATAAGTAAAAAATAAATATAAATAAAAAAATAAATAAATATAAGCAAAAAATAAATAAATATAAGTAAAAAATAAATAAATATAAATAAAAAATATTATAATAAATATAAGTAAAAATAAATATATATAAGTAAAAAATTATAATGAATATAAGTAAAAATCATTTTTAAAAAAAAACTTTTAAATAAAGAAGGACTAAAATAAGCTTGAAAATATTTTTAATATTTTCATAATATAATTTTTATATAATTCTTTATAATTCTAATATAATATAGTTCTAATTTAATACTTCATTAATATAATTCTTTTTTTTTTTTTTTCCTTTCTAAATTTTTATTTTTTTAACTCTATATTTTGATTAAAAGACTAATGTTCATCCTTTCTCATTACTGGAGGTTCTAACTGTCCAAAAAATCCTATAAATCTGAAAATAAACTAAACACACGAATTATTTTTCCATACTTTTTAGAAATGTTAATGTCTCAGACGACACAATTAAAAAAAACATTTCAAATGTCTTAAAACAACATTTCTCATTGGATATTCATCTACTATTACCTCTATCGAAATGTCTATCTCAAAATAATGGCCTATTGTCAGGATACCTAATCCACACACCCTCTGCTTACTTTTAGACAGATTGCTGAGATCCATCCCTCTGGAGAGAAGTCTATTGGAGACTCTTGCGATGATACATGGCACCATTATTGAACGTTTGGCACTTCTTGTATTACAGACAAATGTAAAAGGAATGTCTTTAATTGACAAGACTCTTTCTTTTCACTTAATTTAGAGTTGTTCTTAAAAAAAAGGTCATCCGCACGTATCTTGTCTTTCTCGATAAGCATTCTTTCAGGTTCTTGTGCATCAGTCCTGTGCCCGAAATGGAGGATAATATGGAGGATAATATGGATAATATGTGCTCCAATATGGAGGATAATAACAAATGATACTTTATTCACAAATCTTCAGAACAAGACGACACACAGGTAGCAGAGCTTGGACAGTAACCGCACAAACAGAAAACACAGCATTTGTAACAGATTAGCTACACAGATACAGGAACAAAAAAAAAGCACTTTCAATGTCAGTCACAGTTTATTAACAGCGTACGTTTAACTCATCAGTTACTAGTTCCAACTACGGACAAACCTCCACAGTAATACTCTGTACTTCCAAGGCAGACTTTTACAAATCCGATAGATTCCCCACCAGATACCGGTCGCTACCACAAATTCCCTCGGCCACGTTACTATCAGTTCCTCGACAGATCCATTCAGCCGCTTCCAATCAGTTTCCGGATCGCTCTCGATAGTAGACTACACAATTTCAGGCTCTCGGTGTATTTATAGATGATCCGGCCAGGTGATTCGTAACAATATCCCCTCTAAAATTCTTGATACTGGGATAAACAATCTGGGTTTTCGCTATAAGATTCCATAGTAAATTTAAATCTTGAAGTGTATTGTCACTGGATTTTCTTAAATATTTAAGATTTTCTTCGAAAGGTATTTTAAGGATGTGTTTATCCTCCGTTTTTCTCGAATATAAAAATAAATACACAAATATTCTTCATGCATTCTTTCATTTTTCCGGGTTAATATTTTTCACCTCGTCGAATGTTTTGATGATGCCTTTAAAATAACACAATTATGAATAAGACCACAATAACTCGTCTGGAATTTTAACTAGGAATAGCACTCCAACAACTTGTTTGTTCACTTGAATTAAGAATAGCATTACTAATTAAAAAAACATCCAAAAAAATAGAATTTTGCAGAATTAGTTTTGTTTCGGGAATATATATTTACCCAGGTCTCAAAAGTTCATATAAAGATTCTACTCAGAATAAAATTACTACACGATCTGATAAATTAAAGTTTTCATCGGCTAGTTGAATATTACACAAGTCTTGACTATTGATGGCAAGTGGTCTTGATGGAATTTAACTCGTAATTTCTGGAACCACTAAGAAATCCAATCTCTCTTCAAATTGCTTATGTTTATCGGTTACTGTTTCCAATAATTCTTATAAAAGTATAGTTTGATTCTCTTACCATTATACTTTTCTTTTATTTTTCATTAATTTTGTTTCTTCCTCGTATTCTTTAATCATAAAATCGCCCAATGAACCACAGTCCAGAAAAGCGCGAACTTTGTATTGAGTGCCTAAGCCATCAGTTAAAAAGTACCATTGCTAAGTAAAATCACTTACGATCGGTCTTCACAATGACTCGATGCCGTGATAATTTAATCTGTTATTCACAATTATGCTGCCCCAAGTGAGAGGGACAGGAAAGAAGAATTATAGCTTTCGTTCCAAGCTTCGTCTCTCTGCATTATTGAGCCCTGTCTTTGACCCTTCACCTATTGGCCTTCTTTGACTCTTCACCCCCTGATAAAGTGAAGTGTCAAAGGAGGCCTTTTCTTGCAGACGTGACATTAAAACCTGAATATATGCTGATTAATCTTATGGTTTGATAAACAGTTAAAACATAAATTGTTATTTCTCACAAATTGTACTCGTTCATTTATATTTAACTTTTTATACTCTGGGCATTTGGAGTGATGGCTTCCGTCGCGCAATACACATTTCATATATTTTTCCTTCGATCGAAAATCCTCAGTCATATTTTTCACTCCTGGATTATGGTTAGTACTTTCAATTTTATTTTTACCAAGAATAGTATAGATCGAATTCTCTTCT
Source organism: Nephila pilipes (assembly GCA_019974015.1). Classification (NCBI taxonomy): domain Eukaryota; kingdom Metazoa; phylum Arthropoda; class Arachnida; order Araneae; family Nephilidae; genus Nephila; species Nephila pilipes. The sequence goes on along the minus strand of BMAW01092621.1, from coordinate 245,824 downwards.
CAAAATTGACGGCTTGCACCAATCTTCACCTTGCTTTACGTCTATATGAGATGCAGTTTCTTTATCCAGTTTTTGAAGTAATTTATTCAATACAATAACTCTTTTAAAGCATCGGTGTCTAACACTTTCCTTAATCTCAAATATATGTGAGTCACGTCGGAAATTTCACAAAAGGTTCTTTATCCTGATGGTCTTCTTTTTTAAACTCTTCAAACAACTTTAAACAAGAGTTGGTTCAAATTAACCGTTTCATAATCACTTAAGTTATTCCTCTCTTTTAAGATATAATGTTAGATATTTTCTCATCTAACAAATTCAAAATAATTTCGGGTTTTACATTTTCCATTAAAAATGCTCTTCCTAACGAAATAAAGAAAAATCCTCGGTGTCTTCTGTTTATAGGGGATATGTACTGTAAGCGTTCATATATTTTTAATAAGGAATCTAAATTTTTACTAATGCTTTCACTTTTGCAACTTGAATCCTCGATTTACAATTTTTCTAACTCTAAATCAATTTCTGTTTTTCCTTTTACTTTTTTTTTCTAAATATAGTTGTTGATATTCGTTTTCCTGTTCTATAATTAAATTAGCCAGCTCCTTTACGGATTCAAGATCTTTCTCAAATCCTTCTCATCCTTTAATAAGATCTAACAATTCTATTATAATAAATTTGTCACTTATTGCTCAAACCTTCCTTTCGGTGCCATTGAACAATTCAAAGCTTATATTTAATATCTTATAAGTTCACTAAAATTGGCACTATTTAAATAGGCTTCTAATTTGAAATTCTAAAAACAGCACCTACCTCTTTTATCAATTCATCATTACTGTTGGAGATCCATAGGCTTATGATTAAACTTCGGACGACGCATGTCTATTATATTACGTTTCGGTTTGTTTTAAGTAACACACAAAACTAAATAAATCATAAAATTTAATTACGAAGAAAATTGATTATATTTTATTGTGACACGTCTTCTCTCTACTTAACTAAATTAATTCCATTCTGAGATACGCGCCACATCTTCTCAAAAGGTAGTTATGAACTTCTCGTTACAGTATCATATTTACTCTTGCAGTGTGCATGCACTTTATATATCTCTCATACACACTCAAACGCTATGTTATATTTCCTCTCTCTCTCTCTCTCTCTCTCTTTCTTTCAGGTGCAAGCAAACATCAATGAAATCTGCTCACGTCGGAACACGAATGAATCGGATTGCTTAACATAAACATTCCAGTCAGGTTCCATGCAATTCATGTTCTGTTAATGATTAAATAGGACAAATGATTGCCCAAAAACGACAACTGGACATGTTTGCGAAAGAAAGAATCATTGGAATGCTGGAATCTGGATGATCACAAACTGAAATGTTTCGAATTCTGAATGTGTCTCAAGACTATGGCAGAAGTTTCAGAGTGAGGGAAAATGTTAACCGACAACATATCGGTCAAGACCGACAACATATCAAAACCAATACCTTTCAATAAATGAGAGGCGTCAGTGGGACAGGTAAATTAGAGAACTGGATTCAGACCTCACAGCCACCACAAGCGCACGAGTTTCTTGACAAGCTGTTCACAAGAGATTCAATCATGTTGGTCTCTATACGAGACGACCAACAGTTTGCATTCCCTCACATTTACTCATAAACGTCTTCGTTTAAACAGAAACTAAATAAGTCCTGGATTTTGGGACAGTGAGCCAATGTGATATTCAGTGACGAATTTCGATTTATTCTAAACAGTAATTCTCGTTGGCTGACAATATAGCGAGAACGTGGAACTCGTTTTCACATGGGAATCATCACGGGCATACGTCGTTTTCCGTTTAGGGGGGATATTGTGGCCTCAACCATCGTACTTGACGGCCAAATAGACCGTCATGCTGCTAAAAGATACAGAGATGAAGCTCTTTAGCCTTACATTTTCCTGTTTCGATATGGTGTCGGTCTTGACCATATTTATGGATGATAACATTCATTGTCGCTGTACAAATCTAATTGACGACTTTCTTGAAACGGAAAATAGCCAACGTATGCCGTGGCTTGCTCGCTAATCTGATGTGAATCTGATCGAGCATATTTAGCATATGCTCGGGAGACAACTTACAACAATTCCATACCTATCAAAGCTCCATTCCAGCCCTGAAAAGAGTTCTTCGGGACGTTGGTAACGCTTTCAGCCTTCAACTTATCTTCAATGTCATAGAAATCGTTGTGCAACATGGCTTCCTGAGGCAATCACACACCTAATTAAATTGCAACATCAACTTTTTATTTTACTTCACTAAAATGTGAACTCCTTTCATTCCCAGTTTTCTTTCAAATTGTTTCTTTAGAAAATAAAAGTGGTTATTATCGTTCTTTCGTATTGTTTTCTTTTTTTAAAACTATTTTACGTTCTTATGTCACGTTTCCTACCATTCTCGGCTTAGATTTCCTGTATTACTCACATCATTACCAATTATGCCTCAGTTTTGGACACTAGTGTATTTATCTATGTACAGTGGCAACTGATAAACTCGAACCACGTTAACTGTTAATCCTCAGTAAGATGAACAAAGTAGTTCATTTTCTTGCTATGAACCTGTAAAGACGCAATGTATCGAATTATTTAGACTTCGTAATTCGAACAAAATATTATTTCTATATTAAGTACTAACGATACATATTTATTCTCTATACATTGGACGGTGGTCTTCAGTAGAATCAATAATTGATTTTAATCACTAGCTTATCGCAATGAAAATGGTGAAAGCATTTTTATTTCGTGTTTCTAGAATTTGAATAACTTCTTGTAAAATTTTACGATATTAATGAATTAGAATAGTATTTCAAAGTTATTTAAAGTAAAAATTGTAATATTATATTCAAAAATTAAACGAAAATTTTGTATTGATCGCTTTAACGTTCAAAGCCCTAAAAAAAGGAGAAAGTATATAAATGATTATTCTAATTTACAGAACCATTTATTTCATTCATTCAAAAAAATGGTTATCTTAATAAAAATGATTAAAAATTGTGGACTCTAAGGGAAGGATAAATTTTGCCTTTAGAACGTGAAATGTTTCGGATCTTACGGCTAAATAATCTCAAATATAAAATTTGCTGTAAAATGAAATGTTAGTTTTTAAAATGTAAAAGAATGAAAAATAATACACCAATTCACAACGATGTCACAGTTTTTTTGTGGTTATCACAAACATATAGCAGAAAAAAACGAAGAAAAGTTTTTAAGACCAAGGAACTAAAATGGCAGTCTTACGGCAATTTGAAAAATCTGTATAATTTAGTTTGTAATATGAGATATTAGCGAAATTTCCCTTAACTAACATCAGGGTTTTCTTTCTGTTATTATATTTAAGTTTTTCCAACTTCTTTCCAGTCAAATGAAGCACGATTATTCAAATTAAGTAAACCTAAGAAGTTAAGTGAATTTATATATATATATTTGAGTCGTATAAAAGTGACAGATAATTAAATTGAGAAATGATAACACTATCTAACTGATTGAATGAATATTTGAAAGATCTGCTCGCATTGTATTCCAGTAAGAGTATTCTTTGATATATTACAATAGTTGTTAATACTCGCGGTTAAAGACGCAAAACTGTTAGAGAACACTTCTCTTATTAGATAATTAATAAAAAAATATTTTCAAAAAAAATTGATTATTTTAATTACTTTTTTTGTGATTGAACTTGAGTTGAAATTTAGATTCTGTGTTTAGAGAAACATTTCAGATGACAGACGAGAAGTTTTATCAAGATTACGTCACATGTTCAATTTTCGATAGTTTTTTTGTGGGGAGGAATTCTGTTTTTCATTAGTTTAAATAATTCGTAAATGAATAAGAAAAATATTTGAATTTTGAAGAGAATTTTATTCTAATCCATCAAGGAATTGAAGAAAAAATTTATCTTGAAAATCAGATTATTTTTATACGTAAATTTCACGTCTCTGAAAATGATAACAGCTAAACTTTTCACGTTTTGTTGGATGATATAAAAAAGGACACATGTTTCCTGTCAAAAATATGATGTACATCGCAAAAAGCTCAAAAATCGGGCCAAGTTTAAAAATCTCAAGCGATTTTTGACATTTGCGATAAAAAGAATAAGTAATGTGACGGATAGCTCATCCAAGGTCTTTAGTACAGCTTTAGTAAAACGTGAATTACCCAATCGAAATCGAAAGTTATAAACAAACCACCCGTGAAATAGGTCATCAAACATAAATAGTCAAAATTAATCGGACACTGATCAAGGATTTGAGGGTAATGTATCCGCTGAAAAGGGATTGCATAATGTTACCTTCACAGAACATGATCAAAAATAAAACTAATAGAAATGTGAAGAATTTGAATAATTTGATTTCAGTAGATTTTAACTGAATTGAGGTGAATGCACAACTAAAATTTAACTGCATAATCCAGATTATCATTTTCAAGATTTAAATCAGACTAGACGCAACATAAAACTACCTACAAATAGGTATTTCTTAAAAACTTAAATTGAATTACGCATGATTTCAAAAACGAAAAATAAATATCAAATTCGTTATAAATAACACACAAAATATTTATATAGTATTCATATAATGTAATATAAAATTGAATATTCAAATCAGAATGCAGGAGAGATTCATATTCAATAGATTTCGTAATGGTGTTCGAACTGAACTCAAACATAACAACAATTTGAATATATTATATCATTTCTGCTATAACTTCGTTATTCTTTTTCCTATATATATATATATATATATATACAGAGAAATCCCTCTATTTTGGGGGGTCAAAATAATATATCGTTCTAAAGAGAATTATCGTTATAAGGAATCAATTGAGGGAATCAATACTGGAACGAAAATAATTTTGTTCTTCATATGCAGTGGCTAGAGGACAAATTTCCAAGCCATATATTAGGACTGCCCTAAAGAGAATTTTATAAATAAGAAGCTTTGTTTTCCCAGAGAAAAAAACCTCAATGAAGAATTGAGTCCAAAGAACGTTTTGCTGGCCAGTGAAATACAATTTTGGATATCAGAGTAATGTTACTTTTTGCGTTAACCAGAGATTCAAGATAATTAAAACATGGTACAGTTTCAAGTTCATGAGGGCCAATATTTAAATGATTGAGTGTATCGCTTCATGGCGTTTTCATTACGGGCATATACATGGTTTTAGATTAATTTATTATCAATCCAATACGATTTTTAGCAATCTCTAGAGAAGAGAATGCTTCTTTCAAGGTTGTGGCATTTCTAGCAATTGTCAATATCATCAGCGTAAGCCAGAAGCTGAACTGATTTACAGAGGTTTCCGTGAATGTCGATATTTAAATCACGAATAACCTCGTCCAGCACAATATTGAATAGAATGCATAAGAAAAAAAAGTCAACCTGTCGATCCCCTTTATTAATACTTAGGCCCTCTGAGAAGGCATATATAAATTTAATTTTACAACTGGTGCTACTTAATGTACACGTTACAAATCTAATCAGTTTACTAGAATTTTAAATTCATACTATACTTCCATTATATGTTTCCTACTTACATTGTCAAATGCGATTATAAAGTCAATAAACAGATGATGATTGTCGATACCAAATTCAAGTAATTTTTCAAGAATCTGATGAAGACAAAAAAAAAATTGTGAACAGTGGTTTCCCCCCCCCCCTTTAAACTCACATTCATACCAACCAATTTCAGATTCGACAAATGAACTAAGTCTCTAAAACAGAATATTGGAAAGGGTTTTATAGCATGTACGCATAGAAGTCTAATACCTATATAGTTAGAGTGATCAATTGGATGGGGCATGTAATAACAATATTCCAATCCAATGGCAGCTTTTCAGAGTTCCAAATGCTTACAATTAAGTCATGCAAGTACTCACAGAGGTAAGTTATGCAAGTGCAATCTCCATTTTTGAGCAATTGTGCAGAGATGGAATCATACCCAGGAGACTTATTATTTATGAGCTTATTGATTGCAGATTCAATCTAATCTCTTTTTGGGGGAGGAACTACATCTTCGTCAAAGATGACCTATAAGTTACGGCAATAGTCTTCCTGTTTATTCTCTGAATTTAAAAGGTTTTGTCAAAATAATCAATACATCTATTAAGAATTGCTTGTTTATTGGACAGAATTTCACCTAATTTGTTTTTACAAAGACTAGAACTTGGTTTTAAGTCAGAGCAACTAGGATTAATTTTCCGATAGAAAATTTTGCATTAATGTATGTTTTTACAACGTTTTTCTGAATTTCACTTGGTGTGTGTGTGTGTGTGTGTGTGTGTCATCAAATTTTCGATCGTTAATTTAACCAACTTCCCATCAAGCTAGAGCTTTGAAATTTCGGGAATCGTTCGTACTCGCCTAACAATGCAATATTTATTCGTTTGCGACAAGTTTTAACTCATATTTCAATAATTTTAATAAGTCAAAATATTCTTTCCTCGAGGCGCTTTTAGGATTCAGGGAAAAATTTCTTTCCCCCTCTGGGAGCACCGGGCACTCCCCACGCAGCATGAGGTTATCGTAAACCTTTTGTACTCACAAAGGGGAGATACTATCTCCCCTTTACAATCTCCGAGATAGTAAGGGTTGCTGACTTTTAGTCAGTAATCATTCGCAAGAAAGAAAGTTTCCAATATTAGGCGCCATGTCTTATCACAATAATTTTTTCTGAATTCTGGTTCCCATTTTTTTTTTTTAATAGAATGACTTACAAACTTTCAAATGCATGTTTTGATTTTATATTATGAATTTTTTAATACGCTCACAAATGTCTCTTTTTAAGTAAATTTTAAAGATAAAATAACTAACAGTATTAACTAATATTTCAATAATATTCTCTAATAAACTTTGCCACCATATAAAAACGTTGCTTTTAAAAACGTTGGTTTTTATATCGAATTATTAAGACTTATGGGGTTCAGTTATGTTAAAAATGTGTGTCATTCAGAGAAAGAGAATCAACTCATATGATAATTAATTAAGTTATAATTCATTATCCTTACATTTGCTCCCTAATTTTAATTTGAAGTCACTGACGAGGGTTTGTACTCCTTCACATATTCAAAGGAGGTTCAGCCACCGAGCCTACTATTGTAACGAGATTCTCCTTCCATATGTGCGTCTTTTTAGAGGCGTTATGGGTCTGCAGTTCCTTTTCATAGATGACAATGCGCCAGCTCATCGCAGAGTTGCTGTCAAAGAGCTGTTGTATAGTGAGGATATTGAACACATGGATAAGCTGGCAAGGTCTCCGAAGCTAAATCCCATCGAGTATGCATGGAACTTTCTAGAGAGACCCTTGGCAGCATGTAACTTACCACTAGTAACAATTTCGGAGCTCCGATTGGTGGTACAAGACGAATGGGCTGCAATGCCTCAACAACTCATTGACAACTATAAACTTAGCACGGCCAGATGCTGTGAAACCTGCATAGCAGTCAGGAGATATCATATCCCCTAAGGCTGGCTGTTTCTGGGTGGACACCCGTCACATGGATATTTAGGCCTTCAGTCACATTGCGTCCCATGATAGTTCAATAAAATTCCCTTTTATCATTTTGATTTCTTTTTTGGTAAGTGTTGCTTATATTACTCGTGTTCTTACTTCTTAGAAATCTCATGGTATTATTTGTGTTGATTTGAAAAGCTTTTACGTAACGTTATATTAAAAAGAATCCTCTTATCCTTAATTTTTGTGCAATCCAGTGTATGTAAGATACTTGAGGGTAATAAGCCTATATATATATATATATATATATATATATATATATATATATATATATATATATATATATATATTCTCTACTGATTCAGACATCAAGCATCTCTGTCAAACAGCTCTCTATTCACCTCACACCAGTTCTCTTATTCAGTCAGTTCATATGTTCTTTTTGTTTCACGCAGTCAGTTCATCAGTTCTTTATATGTTCTTCTTTTCCCTTTCGGTTAGAAGCAGAAACCCAACTGGGTACTTTTTTTATGATATTTCACAGAAAGAATACAAATTGTAAAGTTTCAAATAATAAATGGAATAATTTTCTACATACAATATTATTATACGATTTAAGTTTTTTATTATAACATTTTGTGCTGTCTGATAAAATGTAAACATACATAGTTAAGAATAAAATATAATTAAAATAGCATTTGAATAATTATTATATATCATTTAGACATATTATACAAGTAAGTGGTATTTTTTAAGACATATCATAAGACATAATATTATACAAGTAAGTATAAATTTACGGATTTTAATAGTGCAATATGCAATCAAAATGACGTTTGGAATAAAAAAAAAAAGGGTTTCCCTAAATGTGTACGCTTCGACATAAGCAATTAACAGAATTTTTTTATATATGAAATAAAAGTACTGATCAAAATCAACGTAAAAAAGGTCTTGAAATTTATAAGATATTTATTATGAAAAGAGAGATTTTTTCCCTTAAAGGATGAATAAATTTTCAAAATGTTAGTTTTGATAAAATTTGTAATGCATGCATTTTTATTTTGTGTATTATATATTTTGCAAGAACATGTTCTTGAAACACTGGAAATAACTGTTCAACTGAAAAAAAACATTTTCTATCCAAGGTAAAATGACGAGAGAATGCAGTTTTTCAGCTGGCCCCTGTCACTCTGAATGTTCACACAACGTCATTAAAATATTTCGAGATAGTTGGAAATAACGTCATATAATTTTTATCCACACAATGGTCTTCGAATCCACAATGGAAATCGTATCCACAATCCAAAAGTTCATGATCTATGATTTGGCTTCCAGACTCGTAAGTAATATGGAAACTTGTAAATAGAAGAGCTTTTTTTTTCCAATGCTTCATAACATTTCTTAACTAAATTACTGTTTAATTTTCAAAAATGAAAGTAATTTAAACTTAAAATTATTTTTTGAAATTTTCATTCACGCTAAATTTTGCAGTTTAATCAGATGTTATTATTAATTTTATTTTTAACGTAAATATATTGAATGGAATTTTTAAAGTAATTTATCAACAGTAGAAGCAAGATTGGACTTAATTCGAAATATCTGGAGAAAATTATGCACCCTTCGAAGATTATTGGTTTACATTTAAGCACACAGATGGCAGCACGAAAATTATGGTAACGAATGAGTGAATCGTGATTAAGTAATAGTGATATTTAATGGCCTTTGAGTCAAAAATAGTTGAACACAAGTATTGACAAGGTGTACCTGTGGGTGAAAATGCAGTTTAGCACAACCACTTGTCGCGATTTAGAAAATCGCCAAGTTTAGCGATTTTTTTTGGCGGAACTCGAAGTCCGCGAAGCGAAAAAGATAAAATAAGAAATTTTTTTACGCACCTATTTTTTCGGTGGATTCTAAGAAAATTGAGTTAATATCGAATGAAATCCTAATCATTTGAAAGCATCAATGCTTGCAATATCAATCATTTTCCTTTCGGGAGCCGTTCAATCACAACCGGATTTTCATTTCACTAAAACTCATTCATAAACACCTTACAAACAAAATCTGGTTACTCAATGAACATAAACAAACACACAAAACAAATTTCGATTTCTGTTTACAAAACAAATAGCAAAATGTCCTCCTTTCATTCTACAACGACATTAATATTCATCACAATTGGTTTCTTTTCGATAAAATAATCGCGTAGTCTCACATTATCACACATTAAAATAGATCTCTCTCTTCTTTTCGAAAAAATATTCCGATCAACAAATTCATTCAAACACCTACCAAACGAAATCTAGTTACTCATAGAGCATCAAAAAGTTATTAGTCACATAAAAACAAAATATATATTTCGCCAAAACATAACGATATACAACTGGTTTTTCATTCCTCTCTTAACAAATTGTTCAAAACACAATCTCGTAACTCGAACAAAATCACACATTTTATGTGGTTAAGAAAAATATCAAACCTATCCTAACTCTTCTACAAATATAATGAGGGTTTTCTCGTTTTTTCTTGCAACACCATTAAGAACCAACAATTGTACCGTTTCTTTCACACAATCTCATGTTATCACCACATTTCGGGCATGTATAGGACAAAAATAAACCTAATCTAGTTAATAACCCAATATCAAGAGAACAGGAAATTTTCCTTCCAGATTTGATAAAAACTTTAAAGTACATTCACTCACCTCTTTCAAACTCATATTTGCAGCCGTTCTCGGGAGAAAATACATAGAATTATGACAGGGAGAAATACTAATCAATCGAAGCAGGCGAAATCGTAGAATTAATCGAGTAAGAGAAATTTACAAAAAACGAAACACTCAGAAATGTAATAAAAAAATCCACAGAAGACGAGCTCTTCATTCGAAGCAGTCCAGGAATTAAATAACGGTCGTTCCCGAATATTCTAGATATTTCCAAAAGTTTCTGTTTAGAAATGGCCGCGCAAAAAATCGGAACCTCTAATTGGCTAAAAATTCGTAACGTAATCAACGAACTCCTAAAAAAACCCATGAAAATTCGAAAAAAAAAAATAATAATAAAAGTTTCGGGTTCAAAAAACCATTGTACCATAATTCGCGGAAAAAGCCATTGCATAATGCGGTCCGTCAAAAGAAAGAGGTTATATATATATATATATATATATGAAGAAAGTGGAGTGAGATGAGATTGTTCATCCCGAATCTACAATGGTTTGCTCTTACGCAAAGGGCTGGTTGTCTAGGGGGATAATTCCATTACCGGACTCTTATTATGATTTTGTAGGAATTCAATGATGAGACTCAACTTGTTTTACTTCGTTTAATATTTGGAGAGATGAAGATATTTACACTTTGAACTATATACATGTTATCTCTATTAGGAGTAAACAGTTCTTCCGAGACGGATAGTTGGCATTCTAATTAATCTTATCCCATATCGGCGATGGGCACTGGAACGCTCTCGGGCGTTTGAAGTTTATTTCCGACGCGGGTAATGCGAAGGAGAAGAAAAGCGGAAAAGTGGGGGAAAGAGAGAGAGCGAAAACGAAGTGTCACTCAGTTTTGTTCTGGAATAGGTGGCCCTGCATGAGCTTATCACATGACTCTGATTCGTGGGGACATCTATCGAGTATCGGAGGAACTGGTTTTACAGTAGATTGGAAAATAAAATTAATTGCTTAGTAATTAGCTAGAAAATCCTACATATATAAAGGGTACCTGAACTTTTCTTACAGAATTTGGAAAATTAAAAGGGTTATCACATCTAGAGACTTCATTGTGCAGAGAAAACAGTCTAGTCACATTTGGCAAAATATCGCAAAAAAATTCCCATCGCCAATGGTGATTGTGCTGCATTCCAACTTAACTGTGATCTGGACATTTGAAAAAGATACGAATTAGTGGTCAGGAAGTAGAGAAAATTAAAAAAGGATCGCCAAGTTTTCTGGGCTGCGTCGACCTTGTTTACGAAAGACAGTACTACATAGCCCCTTAACTTACAAAACCTGCAACCCCTCTAAGTGAAGATTCCCCAAGCTCCCTCTGCCTCTTACGAGGCAAACAGATATTTCCCCCGACCAAGAAGTCTGAAAAACTCAAGACCTGAGTAGCTGCTCCCTGATTGGACAAGCGCCTTTACCCTGTTCTCACCCACCCCTATTGTCATCGCTCGTTCATTTCACGATTCTCCACTCTTAAATTTTTAGACTTTCAAATTCTTTTTTAACTTTTTAAATTACGCAACTGCTTCAGGTTACTAGATTCTTAATTTATAAGGTATTTTTTAACTTTTATATTAATTAATTTTTGCAAACATCCACTTTAAAATGGGTATTGGAAATTTTTATCAGGTTCACCTCAGATAGGAGATAAAGGCCCAATTCGGGCTAGGTGCTCTATAATAACCTTCAATACGAACTAAACCCCATAGGAAAGGAAAAAGATTGTTAGTGTCTCAGGTGAGTGATTCCAATACTTACTTGAAAAAGGCTTTTTTCATTCAATTAGCGTACAGACTTTCACTGAAATATAAAAATGTAAAGTATTTAATATCAATTTAAAGTAATTATGATAGTGGTTCAAAAAGTACTTGAATTTGAAGTCAGACGGCATCATTTAGGTAAAATGTTGTTACCATTGAATGCTGTCATGTTAAACAGAGTCGAAACAAATGTAGCACTTATTCATAAGTTAGATTTGATTTGGTAGTCATTTGCTGCCGCGGCGAGTTGTCACCGTCGGTGAGACCTGGATTCATCATCATGCAATGGAAATCAAGGAAAAATCAAAACATTGGGATGCTTTGGTGAATCGTTTCCGAAAAAATTTGAAGATGACATCGGTCGGAAAAGTTATAACAAAGAATTTTTGAGGTAGGAAAGGCGTCGTGATCACAAATACGAGTAACCGACACATAGACAGTTGTCTAATGAGTCATACTTACTAAAAACAAACCATTTTCAATGCTACAAGCACCATCTCTTGGAATTTCTATGAACTTCCCTCATACTTTCTTTTTCGTATACATTTTAGATTTCAAAACTACCTAGCAATGTTAGGTAAAATATTTTATAAATAAGCTTAGATTACTTATATTCAATGAAATTTTTCAATAGTAATTAAATTCAGCATTAAATATTATTATGGTATAGAGAAAATTTATCTCATGGTAGTCATATAACTGTATTCCCTATCAAAAGTTGTTCGGCATTTTAATGTATTTTTGGAAATAATTTCTAATATTGTAGGTAAGAACAAAGAAATTATCCATTTACATGGTGACTTTAGCCTTTTAATCGCTAAGGAATTATCATAATTAGCTATGTAATTAATTACAAAATCATTAATGTCCTCAAAAAAACTTCTGAAACGACCTCGAAACTTTGAAGCAGGATTCTTCTGCAAAAAGGTTTGGGAGTATTTCCTTTTTTATTCATATCTCTCATAATTCATGGAAGACCATTGTTTTTTCTGAGTGAGATATTTTGCTTAGATTCGATTTCAAACAGAGTCTCCAAATACTCCATATTTGGAGAGCATATATGATGCAAGAATACATGAACTTCAGCAACTTCTGTCTTCATCCGATGTCAAAGAACCAGATCAAAACTTGGAACATATTTCCAGACAGAAAATGGTTCCAATTTTATGAACATTTCTGACATTGTAACATGTATGATGTAATATTCTGAAAATTTAGGAACATTAAAAAAATGCTCCATTTTTAACTAGAACATGTAAAGCTTAAGACTAACATTGCAGCATAGGGAATGGAACACATTTTACTCCAGAAAAAAAAAGGGAAAGATCTGGATATTATAAAATATGCTGCTTTCTAAATGATACCGAAGTCAGAATATAAAATTAATGTTTGAATCTTTTATTATCAGGAAAAAAGTTTCCATTTCAGGTTAAATTTTTTAACATTACATGAAGACAGACCTAAAAGGAGCCAAGTTCCTGTTAGGTTTTATAAACATTGCACAAAGGCTATTGGCGACGGACCTTGTAATTTTGAACCTCGGTTAAGTGACAAGGATGACACCTGAGCAAAGAGCCAAGCTCCTGTAACCACAGTATGGAACATTTTCATCTATTTATCTTTAATTTGTCTGTATGTGTATTCATACTAATTGGTTGTCATCAACATTCTTGCTTACACAAACTATTCATTCCACTCTGGATCACTAAATTAAAAATAAATTACGTATTTAAAAAAAATTACAAATTTATTTCATATGTCCCTCAAAACAGGAGTGCATACATAATTGTATAAAAGGAGATATCTGAACTAGTACTGTTTTATTTTGAGAGAATTTTTAATTTACAACATAACCTGTTTTCAAATAATATAGTATTAACGAGCAAATTTTATATATATAAAAAAAACTTGTTAAATAATATCTCAATTTAATTATTTTTTTAAAAAATTATAATTGCAAGAGACTTATAAGTATATTCCAATTTAGACAAACATAGTTTTTTTTCCCTTGGGGAAAAAATCAACTTCTGCAAGATTTGTAATAAGCTCATACTTTGTAATAACCAAATTTAAACAGCAAATATTGTTTGTAAAGATTTCCATTATAATGTTAAAGTAACAAAAAAAAAAAAAAAAAAAGTTTTCCATTGAAAACATATTACTTCTTTTCTCCTTGATAATCATAGTTTAAGAAAACATTTTAATTTTTATTTATGATACAAAAATTAAAATCAATCATCCAGACAAGCCATAAAATTCAACTTTGCAAGGTCTCATATTATCCTCAAACCTACAAAGTTAAAATAGGATTTTTTCAATCTTCATCCAATCTATATCCAAAAAATTTAGAGGATTATATAACAAATTGGGTATAGTAATGTCATATTTTTATTAATAATTATTTTTAAAATAACACAATGAATTTATATCATTTGGAAGAATGCATATTTTTTTCAAATATCTATTTATATTATTTATTTACCTGTTTCATATTGTTTAATTAATCATGTCAGGCATTTCTTTGCTAATATAGTTTACATAATAGATTCATAAAATAAGTTGATATACTTATAATTCATTAAAAAAGAAAAATATTTATGTAAGATTCATTATGTTCACCAGTGTCCATATTTCTATTAAGATATAAATAACTTTTGTACCATAATAAACATCTTTCCATATTTAAGTAATTTTAAAAAGATATCAATCTACTTTAAAAGAAAATTAATAATTTACACAATAATTTAAGATAAACAACTCAATCATGACTTTAAATTATTTTATTTATCGGAATTTTTTTTAAAATTTAATATAATTTCCCAGTTATGCAACTAAAAATATATGTTACGAATATTTCATATCTTAAATTAGGTCCAGAAAGGTCCTAAAAATTATAATGGCATCTTATTTTGTAAAAATAAAACTTCTTGGGTGCTCATTATAAAATCTCAGCAATATACAATACAGTGGTACCTAGAAATACGAATATTTTGAGATAGAACATGAAATATTCTAACATTTATACCTCGACATACAACGAAAAATTTGAGATACGAATTTGTGATGTGCAATAATTGCATAGGTGATCCCTAGATGGCAGAGCGTTCGCTCAGCTTTCCTCCCACCGCTTCTGCCCGCTATGTCACTCTGTTTGGTTGTTGAGACCAGAGTCCTTTGTATGGGCGCCACGACGTGTTATTCGCTTTGTTTGTGCCTGTTTTTCGTGTCATTTTGGATAGTATATATACTGTACTCTGCATATTTTGTTATTTTAACCATGGATCCTAAAGTTAAAGACAAAACTGGGGAAAAGAAAAAGCCTAAGAAAATGATCTCAATTGAAGCGAAACATGAAATAATTGCAAAGCATGAGCGTGGTGTTCGTATCATCGACTTGGCAAATGAGTATGGCCGCAATCCTTCTACAATATCCACGATCATCAAGCAGAAGGAAGCGATAAAGAAGCTGCAACCTTCCAAAGGCGTCACCATTACTTCAAAGCTACGAACTAATATACATGATGAGATGGAACAGCTTTTATTATGGATTAAGGAGAAGCAATTGGCAGGTGACTCTGTTTCTGAACCGATTATTTGTGAGAAGGCTGGTGCCATCTTCCAAGACCTCAAGCCTGATGTAACCAAGACGGAGGGAGAATCATCGCAAGGCAGTGAGGGGTTCAAAGCTAGTCGTGGCTGGTTTGACAATTTTAAGGAACGAAGTGGCAAGCATCTAGTGGAGATATTAAGGTGGCTGAAAATTTCATTAAGGTTCTTGAAAAACTCATTAGTGAAGAAGGATACCTACCACAACAAGCGTTCAATTGTGACGACAGAGGCCAAAAAGGCCCGACGTTAAAGTGATGATAAATAAACATTGTGTTATTAATATACAAATTGTGTATATTATATGTAATTTAACTGTGTTTTGGGTTAGTTTCATATCGCTAGCACGCATTAATATATATTACATTATTTTAAATGGGAAAAATTGCTTTGAGATACGATTTTTTTGCCATACGACGATGATCACAGAACGAATTAAATTCAGATCTCGAGGTACCACTGTACTTTCCACTTCCTTGTATTTATCCTGGAATTACACCATTAGCAAATTCTTTGCATACCAATTACAAATATTACCTCTACATTACAAGGAGAGCTTTGATTATCAATTTTAAGTTCCATTTTAAATTAAATATTTTTCTTTTTAGCATTCTTGTAATAATTTTCAAAAGATAAAATTTGGTCATAATCTTAATTATAAGCCTACATTCAATTACGTTTAATCGAGAGGAGGAAATATTTCATGCAAATTGATTCCACTGGTGTGTCCTGCAGATTTATTGACCCTATAGTTGGGATTAAATGTCATATAAATAATTCAGTACTTTTCCATTTCACCAGCGCAAGCGATAAAGTCGCCAAAAATGATACAACCGACACCAAACAGAAAATGTGTAAATTGTGTGTTGTCACCAATAAAGTCTGCTTGGTGAGATTTGTGCCGCGAAAATGGAAGAGTACCCCATATTCATTGTTTTGTAAAACTATTACATACAGATGAGCATACCAGAAAACATAACATAGATTTAAATTTATAGATACTGACTAGGTTGATTCCATGGAATATATTTCTTACAATTAATGCTACATATGTATATATATAAAGAGAGAAATAAATGAAGTAATCACACTCCAATACCTGATGAACATAATTTATTAACAATTTTCAAAATTAACGCTTTTTCCAAGTATATTTGGCTCGATGGCCTTTCTGACCATAAATCTTTCGTCCTCTAAATCGCAAATCACGAGTAAGTAAACCAGCTAATCTCATTTTCTCTACTAAGATAGGTTCAACAAAACTTCTAAGGCAAAGAGCAATTCCATGCCTAATGGCACCAGATTGTGCTTTCTCACCTGGACCAGACACATCAACTTCAATATCCACCAATCCTAACATATCTGTAAACTCTAGAGGATACATAATCTGCTCTCTGTCACATAATCTTGGAAAATAAAATATATCAGTACCATTGATCATTATTTTGCCAGTACCATTTCCTCTTATAACAACCTTTGCAATACACCACTTTCGATGCCCAGTACTTTCCATATATGGTCTGCCAGTTTCATCCAGCAAAAGTTCAGGAATACTTTCAAGAGATCCTATATCTACAAATTCTTTGTAATATTTTCTGATTTCATCTTTGCATCGAAATGAATATGGATGATCCCTTAATCGTTTGAGTGTTGCAATAAAAAATTCATAATCCATTTCACAAAGACTTTCCAGGAATAAGTGTTTCATTTCATCAAGAGAAAGCCAGTTGCTATCAGATAAATTCAGAACAGATTCCTTTGGAGGCTGAAGAATGCCTTTAGCAATCATTTTATCTTCAAAATCATCTAATTCATGAAACTTTTCCACCAATTTATGTAGAGCCTCATGATAATTACTTTTTTTGGTATAAAAAAATGAATTATAAGGTCGCCCGCTGTTGTCAAATTGAGCAGCCTTTTCTTTTGGAAACAGTTCTTTTGGGGGCTTCATCATCGGCCTTGCCTTTTTTTCATAGAGACCAGAAGGCATCAAATATTCAATGGCTTTATCTATATCATCTTGAGTAAGAGTTTCAGCATCTAACCCCATCATATTTGCAAGATGCCGTTTACCTATTTCAAATTCGTCATCTTTAATCTTCAGAAAATTGTCATAATGCGTTGCTCTTTCCAAATATGCTTTCATAGCTTTATTTATAGTTTTTACTCGTAAAGCAGCAGATGATGAGCTTTTCTTTGTAGGTTTTAAAATAGGTACGGCTTCTGGAAGATCGCTAATTGCAGCACTTGTTTTACTACGATTGAACATTGTAAGATAATTTGTAGATACCGCTAAGTTTCTGGAAGAAGTCAGTGCAATTTCTCTTCGAATCATCCATGAGAACATCTTTGTGTTGATTTATCAAACAATTGATTTCAAAAATATTTATATATGTACAACGAAGCTTAAATAGATTTCGGAATCACTTGATTGTTAGATTTTATAGGATATAGAGCAACAAAAGTTGTTATCCTGATTGATTGTTTAGTTTAATGGGATTTAAAGCAGCAAAGGCTATATTTTCCTCCTATCGAACCGCAACACTATGATAGTGTTTACCATTTCAAGAATAACAATACAGTGTTGCCACTAATATTCATGAAAATAACAAATAAGAATACCATGAAAAAAAAAGAGTAACAAGCTGGTACTGGAAGAATTATTTGATTGTTGTTGATAAAAAATGAAACTCTTCCTTATTTCACTTTCCTCTTCAGAAATCAGAATTTTTTGACGTAATACTTCGTACACATAATTCTACACAGTATTATTTTCTCCAATTTAAATATTTAATACATTTTGAAATACACACACAATCCAACACAATATATCCGTTTCTTAGTGGTTTTATTTATTTCATTAATAAGAAATATTAAATTTTGTCAAGTAAAACGATTACATATTTTGGAATAATCTATGCTGCTTTATATCCCATAAAGCCAAAAAAAACAAATTTTGCTTAAAACTGTTGAGACTTGTCAGCGTTTTCCTTGGTTTCCTTTCCCACCATTTAGATTAATGGGGGTGGGAGGGAATTTGCCATTACAATGAATTATCACAAGCATTGTTTGTATTCCTGGAACACAAATACTTTAGTGGGTTGAAGTCATGTTTCGCGAATTTCCAATAACGCGTTAACACGCTAATTTTTAAAACGATCAAAAAATTAAGACTCCACTCTTGAATACTGTTTTTAAACTGGCGAACTCATTGAAAACTGAATGAATTCAAGAATTTTAAAAACGTTTGAGATAAAATCAAAACACACAAAAAATTAATTTTGCTGTGTTTTGAAAAATGGGGATTTCTCTGGAATTTTTGATGAATTTTCTATTTTTTTAAACAAGAATTCCTCCGAATTTCCAAGTGAAAAGCCCAAAAATTGAAAAATCTACACATATATCATGGAAATAGATTTGATTCAATGTACTTTCATTTTTACAAACGGATTTTATATACTTTCATAAAATATACAAATTAGAATTTTTATAAAAAAAATGACTAGCCAAGAAAATTCAGTTTGAAAGGAAAATTCGGAAAATGAGCAAATGTTGAAAACTTAAAACTGCGTAGTTCGATCTAAATTTGCCTAACCCTGCAGTCAACTAACTGCGTAAATCTGAGTCACCTAGAGGAGGACAATATGAGGTTGCCGGCCGCGAAAGGAGAGAAGCTGCATTGAGAAATACCAGAAGAAGATTAGTTATCGCCCAGTTTTAACGCTAAAAAAATGATGGGAATACGGCTAACCAAAAACGTATTTTTACTATACTCGTGTATTTTATGAAGATATGACATACATTAATCTGTTTATTTTTGTGTAAAATATTTTTTTGAAATCAAATAATAACTCTTCAATGATATATTTAGATCAATAATTATATGTAAACTATTTTCACCGCCAAATACATTGCTTTGCGAAACATATGACAAATCTAAATATTTGAAGTTATTTTATCAGCCCTGTATTATAATTTTATGTGCAGTTTCTCTCAAAGATTTTAACCATTAGTTACATTTTTTCAAGTACTTTAACAAGTTTATTATTTCTGAGAATTTAGGTGCAATCAAATTGGTGTATACATTAAGTTCTGTGATTCGCTTTAAAAAAATATGTTCCGATAATTTAACGACCTTTTTTTTAACAAAATAACTGTTGGAAATTAGCACCAAAATAGTTTATTTCATGTCGGGAGTAGTTATTCAATGCCATAAAAAGTGAGCATTGATCTAGTATTTTGAGTCAACATTTTTATTTTTGGCTTAATTGCATCCAGTTAAAAAAATGCATTATTTTTTTATATTGAAATTTCAGAACTAATTTTTGAAATTATGGAATATAACTTATAATGTATATATTGGTATAGGTAACTTAGCAAAGTTAAACATATGATCAATTTTGCTATAACAAAAATTTAAATATTGAACTACGCTTGTCCTTAATTTCTTCCTTCAGTGCTAGAAATTTTTTTTGCTATTTTATTTTTAATGTTGTGAATAAAAAAAAATTTATTGGAAAATAAAAAATATTTAGCAGACTTTATTATTTCAAAAATAAATAACTTATGGATGGATTTTTATTTCATTGTAGATCATATATGCATTTTTAAAAGTTTGAAGGCATTTTTATCAAACTGTGATATTTG
The DNA here is from genome assembly GCA_019974015.1 of Nephila pilipes. Classification (NCBI taxonomy): domain Eukaryota; kingdom Metazoa; phylum Arthropoda; class Arachnida; order Araneae; family Nephilidae; genus Nephila; species Nephila pilipes. The sequence goes on along the minus strand of BMAW01092621.1, from coordinate 225,612 downwards.
TACCCCCAATATTAAGCAAATGGCTTGAGGGAGCTATTAAAGTTTGGTCTTAAAAAAAAGTGTCCAAAAAAATTCCATCTTAAAAAAAGAACTATTCAAAATTATAATCCAATAATTATACATACGAAAAAGGCAGATATTTTAATTCATTAACATTTTGATAGTAAATTAGATAGAAGAAAGCTTTTCCTAGTAGCAAAGAGAAGTGTAATCTGAGTGTTTATTAATTTAAAATTTTAGCTCTTTTTTTTTTTTTTTTTTTGGTTAAGTATTAGAAGGCTGCTGAATAATAATCTACTTATTACTAGAGAATTGACTGTTTCATATTTATTGTCCATTTTGAGATATCCTAGGTTTATTTTGTTTTGATTGATAAGCTAACAAATTTGAGATAAAAAAAATTGAAAATATTCAGTTGATAAATAAAAGATCAAATTTTAAATTGTATTAAATTTCATAATTATTTATTGATTTCTGTACTATTAATTTGTACATATTAAATGCCTTTCTATATTATATGTGTAGTTCCCATCTTACTTTTCACTTCATTATTATGAAAGAAAGTGTAGTATAAATGACTTAGTAATAAATATTTGGGATAATTTAAATGTTGTAGGTTTTATAAGTAAAGAAAATATTAACCCTTTTTTAAATTTTAATTTTCTTATAGGCCAGTAAATATTTAATGTTGTGATTTACTCTATGTGTGTTTTATACACTTATAATATGTGATTATTATTATTATGATTGTAATTTGCAGTTTCATTTGTAAATTTAATTTTGTTACTTTTAAATGTACATTTTATGGGTGTAATTTACCCCTTTGATTCACAATTTTATGTTGATATGCAGAATTTTCCTCTTAGATGTGATAAGATTTCTGTGCTTTTATGTTCAAGTGAAGTCAGTTAGAGTGAAGTATTAAGAACCCCTTGATGACTGACAATTTTTGGGTGTGGTAATGATTTCAATCCGACAAATTAGTTTTTGGTAACCCTGATAGCTTCTATTTTAGGAAACTTCTACAATTAATATAGAAACTATAATTATTTATATTTATATAAAATTACTTATAATAATTATGTATAATTGTAAATTAATAATTTTAAACAATTATAATTATATATCACTATATTTAATAATAATATATAATTGTGTAAAACATAATAATAAATCATTATAATATCGGAATTATAAATCATTATAATTTCTACAATGATTTATCATTATATATTAATTTTTCCATTAAATTACTTTTATCTCTACATTCACATTCAGAAACATATACATTTTTTTTTTTCATTGTCAGAATCTGTTTGGTTTATAATTATATTATTTATAATAAAATATTGTAATTTGTTCTGTAAAATTACTGTAATCTTAACATTCTCATTTAATTACTTATAAAAATGCTTTTGTCTTTCTCAAAATAAGTTTCTTTATGGTTCACTATTCATTTTTTATATCATGTCTTTACTTGTTGTGTATCAATACTTTAGTGTCTTATTTTATAATAGTATTATACTTTAATGAGTTATATACTATTCAAGAACAATAATCCACCGAGCAAAATAGGGAGAGCAATTATTTTTAAATACATTTATTTACAGTCTCTATGTGCCAATTACACTATTTACAAATTATACAAGGCTTCCAAACAGTCCATATTTTAAATTAACCCGCTTTTGCAGTCAGGAGAAATTACATCAAAACAAGAAATAACCCAGCTTATATGATCAAGATTCAAATGTACTCTGTAATATTATCCATAAACCCATGCACTCTCACTTGCACGAGACAAGGCACCTTCTGGCAGTATCCAAATAATTTATTTCCAGCATATACTTTGTACTTTATAAAAGTATAAAGTATATAACTAAGTTAAAGTTATTATACTTTAGTGATGGACTTGATTTTACCAAAATCATCAAAAATACATGTGGTATTTCACTTTAGCCATTCAAATCTTATATATTTAGTATTTCCATGAAAATTCAATTGTTTAAAATATATATTAGATTATTTGTATAGAATGCTTATTATGTGTCTTAAATTTGTGTATATATATATTTATATCATTTCAGATGAGTCTCACTCTCTAGAATTCAATAAAGGAGCCTTTCCATGAAAGTGATATCTGAAAATGTCTTATAAAGATATCAGGTGTAAGTTCATGAAAATGTGAATTATGTATTTTGATGACATTTGATTAATTAACGAAAATAGTTAATAATACTAATATATTGATTAATGTTATTCATCACATCAAAAAATAAAGCTCTTAACATAAGAGTCTTTCCTTTCATTTTAAAACTATACTGATTGTTATTTTCTATACAATAGAATCTCTCAAATTTATTCTTTTTGTGAAGTGGAAACTATATTATATTTATATCTACTTTTCATCGTTTTAACTAGGTTATATTATATTTATATAATGCTTTAGAATGTATAAATTAAAAATTCAGAAATTCAATATGATTTTTAAAAATATACATTTTTTTTATTTTATATATTTAATATTTTTTCAAATATTTTATATTACTAATTTATTTAATTAAAATAGGTATTGGTAAAATTTAATGAAAAACATAGGATCTATGTTTTTAAACCTATTAGTTATCGAAATTCATATTTTGCTAGTAACTTATCAGCATGGTGTTTATCAGCAACATTTTCATTTTTATTGGATACCCATGCTTCTTTTTACCATAAATTTTTTTTATAATAAATATTGTTTTGTATTATTGGAATGGGATAAATGTTTATTATTTTATTGAATTTGAAGATGAATAATATGTTAAAAATTGACTTAATTGAAAACATTCAATGAGACATATTAATAATATTTTAAGGAATTATTATTAATATTTAAAAATTATAGAAACGCTAAAGAGAATATATTGTTTGTAAAGTTTGCTTTGTAAATAGCGTAAAAAAATGAGCTGTTTATATTTTAATGTTTAATAATGATGGAAGAATTATTTTTTGTATTGAAATTCTTGATTTGATTGAATTATTTGGTAGTTTTAAAACCTATTAAGTTATTTTATAATTATTTCTTTGCCTTGAAAATACCTCCATTGAATTGCAATTATATTTAATTGTTTCATAATTTCATAGCTTTCACCGAAATGATGCGAGCCCTTGGATATCCTAGGTTGATTTCATTGGAAAATTTTAGGTTTCCTAATTTTACTTTGGTTGCAGAAATACTGCAGTGGCTTGTTAAAAGGTATATTTGATATTTTTATAGAATTTTCTTTTTTGAAAACTTTGTTTGTATGAATCTTTAAAAATTTTAATTAATTTGAAAATTATTCTGTTGTATTTCTTTTCAGGTATGATCCTAATGTAGAATTGCCTGATGATATTGATACAGAACAAGATAGAGTGATTTTCATCAAGTCTATTGTTCAGTTCATGGTATAATAACATATTACTGTAAATCAAATTGTAAATATATTTATTTATTTCCTAATTGTATTATTATTCTAAATAACTTTCTTCTTGGTTTGTGATCTATATATGACTTACAACTGTCGGTGCAAGGGATCATAAAGAATAAATAAATAAAAATTTAAAAAAGTTGTATGCAAAGAACAGGTTTAGCCACCCAAGGTGGGCTTTTAATTTATAATTATTATTAAATTACTCAATTAAATATAAGAATTAATGTAAATGATGATATATCGAGAAAGGGACAGTAGTAATTTTTTCTGATATTAAAATTAAAGGAAACAATAAATTATTAAATTGAATATATTTAAGCTACATGTAATTAAAATTATAGCAAATGATAAAAAAATTGAAAAAGTGATCTGGTATGTCAAAAGTGTTCTACTTAAAACAATAGCCCCTTGGGTGGCTAATAATAGTAAATCAAGAAAAAATCATTTGTCTCCAAAACATTCCAAGAAGGAAGTCAAACTAAAAAACGTAATTTGAAATTCTTGAGGCAAAAAAAAGGGCTGCCCCACAGCTGTCTTAAAATTCTGAATAACTTTATTTATTTTCAGTCATATCTTGATTCCAGTTTACATATGGTTTAAAGTGATACATAAATCGAGATAAGTAAATAAAATACTTAATTTTTATATTTGTTTCACTTCAATCTTATAAAAAAATTGAAAGAAATTTATTATGACATATTTTTAAAAATTGAGTTCATTAGTGGTGTAAGCAGTTATCAGACATATATTACATATATTTTATTTCAATCCAATGAGAAATTCAGGAGAAATTTGTTATGACAAATTTTTGAAAATTAAGTTCGTTACTGATGAAAGCAGACATCAAAAATATATACTAAAACAAAATAAATTTTTGAAAAGTGGTCAGATATGACATTTTTTGAATTAAAGCAATAGCCCCTTGGGTGGCTAATAAATAAAAATATGCAATGGTAGTAATAACATTACATAATTTCAGGTTGTATTTTTGTTACAGTACATGCAATAGAGTACATATTCTGTATTTTATTTTACATCATGTACTATAATTATATGTACTTAGATTAAAACTTGAATTTTATGTACAATTTTTATAATTCATTTGAATTATAATAGTGTTGAAAGATATAAATTTGACTTTCGACCTGTTTATCAGAATGGAACTCTATGGAATGGAATAGCAAGTAGAAGAAACCCGTACTTTTTCAAATTAATGTATGTTTTACTGGATTTGTGACTTATTTGTAAATTTAATTATATAGTGAATTTAAATATATCATTTTCGAACAAAGATTTTAGTTTACTCAGCTTATTTCTGATTCATTTTTCTCTCTCATTTTTTCATATTAAATTTGATTTAAGTTTTCTTTTTTAAAAAAATGAAGCTTAACTTAGACATTTAATTACAATTTATTGATAAAACATTACTTGTTAATGAAGTATCTTCATTTTAACAAAAGCAAACGCCAACCTCTGTTCCACAAATTAACATACACGATGCATAATACAGTCACTGAAGGTAAAATTTTGAACTTAATCATGATGAAACAATTTTACTGTACCATTTTTGTTGCCATTCAAGGATGTTCATATGAGGTATTTGGCTGACAATCTTATGGATATGGAGATGACCTTTTCAGGAATCTTAGGTTTGACATATCTCCAACACTAGAGTGAGACCCAGATAATCTCTAATGAGTGTTTTTTTTATGATATACAGCCATTAGAAATAAGATTTTTTTTGTCTTTCTGATGTATACTTACCTTAGATACTTGATTTTCCCATTTTGAGATTAAGTGTATGCTCTAGAAAATTTTAGAAACTTCTGAGAAGTGTTTATATATATACACACATGCATTTAAAATCTTACCTCTTGTGTAACTTTTGGGCTTAGGACCAGCAAACACATTTCTGCATATGTCTTAGTTTGATTATCATATGAGCAGCAGTCACAATCAGGCATAAACATTCACAGGAAATTTTGCTGTAATGTTAGTGAGAATATATTCTAGTTACAATTCTGCTATAGAATAATCATGTATGAATATTTGCAAAAAAATTCAGCAAAATTTCATATTGTGAACAATTTCTTTTTTCATATTAATATAATAATAGTATTTAGAATTGTTCATTTCATAAAATTGATATCCTTTCTATTCTTTCACACATTTTGATATAGTAATACAAAAATTAAATTAAATAGTTTATCAATAAATTAAATATTTAACATATTTCATTGTTCGTTTTTTCTAAAGATATGCAGTATTCTAATTTTTAAACATTTTATGAATTTGACATTTGTTTCCCTAAATTTCTTAATATATCAAAGTATAATGTTCTTTAGGCTGTTAAAGGCTATATAAAACTTAATGCCAAAAAACTATATATGGCTGATGGTTATGCTGTGAAAGAACTTTTGAAATTGACATCTTTGCTGTATGAAGCTATGAAAACTAAAACTGATAATGACCTTGAATCACTGGATGATGATGCTGGAATTAGTCATAATTTTGATATATCATCTAAAGTAAGTTTTATTGAAGTTGGCATTTTTATGAATAAATGTACCATTTACTTAAATGTAATTTTTTTTTTTACAAAATAGGACAAAAATAATTTTAGACAAAAAAAGGGTGGAAATTATTTATTTAAGTATCTCTTAATCAGGAAATGCTATTCACAATAATCTATGAATAAATAATTAAAGTCTTTGAAAGTTGTCATTTTGAGTAATAGTTGTTGCTTCAAGAATATTTAAGCTATTAACAAATCTTATAAAAAAATCACAACATTTTAAAGTAACTATTCATATTTTTTTTTTAATTTGTTAAATATGATTAACTGTAGTTTTTATAGTGAGTTTCTTAAATCATGAATTCATTTCTCAAAATTAGGATCTTGAGTTACATATTTTAGGTGATGAAAGTGTGCTAGGAATAATTGAAAATCCAATTCTGATACTCTTTTTAACCATGATTACCATAAGGTGTCCTTGTTTTTTATGTCTTTCTTTTCAGTTAAGTTTACAGAATATATATTTACTTGGAACATAAGAACATTACAAAATAAACTAAGCAAAATAATTTAATTTAAAAATAAGCTAAAATAATTTGACTCTTAGGTTGTGAGAAAATGTACAAATTGATCCATTACTTTGTGAGACAAATACTAATTTTTCTTTAAAAAACTTGTAAAAAATGTAATTATTGAATAATTGAAGAAAAATTATAGTTTTTTTTAACAGTATCTGTTAAATTTAATTTTTCAATGCCTTGTTGCTCTTGGAATATATTCATTCTCATTTATATATCTCCTCAAATATTTTTATATATTGTAGTAAATGGATTCAAAACTTCTAATTAAATTCAGAATAAGTATATTATGTATTTTAAATTTTGTTTTAGATCATAATCATTTAATTGAAATAAAAATTTATTTATTTCTGAATTTCTTCACTGATGTTTAGTTAAAAATCATGTGATATAACATATTTAATAGATTTAGTCTACAAAATTTTTGTATTCATTTTTAACCATCAAGAAATTTATGCTCTGTAATATCAATTATATTTTACTTTTATAATTATCCTGCGGCATATTCTTATGTCTGTTAGATTCCTTTAACATCAGAAGCTTTTGTTTTTAATTGTGTTAAGGGGACTCGGAACCCTTTTAACAGAGACATATAACTTATAATAACTGCAATTGAACAAGGTATTAGAAATTATACAAGAGGATTGGAAGTAAATTTTATTTATTTATCGGTCAGTTGAATAAGATTGTCAATTGAATCAGTTTTTTTTATTAATTTAATTTTTAAAAATACATCTATCAAAATTATAATTCTGTTATTATTTTTTGTTTCTTTTTATATTGAAGAATTTTTTTTATGCTGCATTTGTTTAATATATTATTGAAAGATGTTACTTTTATTTATTTACTTTTGTATGTGATTTTTTAAAAGACATTGTTTAAATTTTTAGTATACTCTGCTGGATTTCTTCTGGAAAAGTATTCAAAAATTAGTGTTTTCTGTTTTTTAAATGAGAAATATGTAATTTCAATATGTTTTAAAGTCAAATTTTTAATAATATTTCTATTTAAATTGTAATATCTTTAATTTGGTTTGGCAACTCTCACAAGAGTTGATTTCAGATTAACTATTCACTTTACCTTCATTCAATATATATTGTTTAACTGAACTTTTAAAAAGCAATAATTATTCCTTAATGTGTGTGTGTTTTTGCCATATTATATTTATACATTGTATAAATGGCTTTGATTGAATTGCTTAAAATTTTCAGTCTGGAGACTTGAAAGTCACTCGTCAGCTTGCATCTGAAATTACTGTTAAAGGAGCATCTCTGTATGATTTGTTACTAAAAGAAATTGATCTTCGTGTAAGTACATTGAAATATTTAATTTCCATTGAAAAATAACAGAAATTGACTGTGATCTTAAGAAGTATGTTTATTGATAATCTTAACAGATTTTAAGAGAGTACCCATTCAAAAAATATTTATATATTTACATGCTTGTGTATACACTTTAAAATGATAGAGTAGCCTGTCATTTTAAATTTAATTTTAGGTTAAAAATATGTGTATACTATTTTATATTTTGAATATAAATTTTTATATTTTAAATTATGCAACAGAAAACTTTGAAAAATGTTTCAAAAATTTTTTTAAAGTTTTTTTCAATTAGCAGTTCTTTGGTAAGTATAAAAAACTCTAATGGTTTTTTTTTTTTTTTTTTTTTTTAGTCATTTCTTTCACAATAACAACTTTGTGTAATTTTGATAGTATGTTTCTGAGCATAAAGAATTAAAAAAAAAAATTGAGATATTAAATGGAAAAGGAATATAACATGGAAAAATAAAATTTTCTAAGTATAATGATATAAATTTTCTTTATAGATGAGATCACAAGTAATATACAAATTAGTATTTTATTAGTGCATTTTGATTCATTTTAAAAACATTTTGAATTCTTTATATATCTGATACTAATGTGCAATCTATTCTTCCGTAGGAAAATCGATCTCAAGTATTATCAAAACAATTGGATATAACTGAAATTGAACAAGGCATTAGAAATGCTACAAGAGGATTGGAAGTAAATTTTATTTATTTACTTATATGCATGTTTTAATTATCTATAGTACCACTGCTTAAAAATCAGAGAAAATGAAATAAATATCTTGCATCTTTTTCCTTGTACTTTATACTTTTTTTAAAATTGCTCACCTATGTAAACCTTAAATATTTCAAGATTTCATGCTTACAAAATAACAATTAATTCAGTTTTTGATTTTGAATATTAATATGGAATAAAATCTGTAAGGTATTGAAAAAGTCTTGTTTCATAATTATTAGTAATAATTTTTAGGAAGAAATTCAGAAGACCAATACCATGATTGAAAATATTGCTGCAGATGAAGCAAACTTAGAAGCAAAAATCGAAAAAAGGAGAATGGATTTGGAAAGAAATCAGAAACGGTTGCAAACTCTAAAATCAGTTAGGTAATATATTTATAAAAAACAATGTAAAATCATTGGTATAGACATATAATTTTGTTTTCATCTTATTATACTCCATTGTACTCATCTGTATATTACATTTTAATTTCATTATGAAAAGATATACATTTATTTCAAATATATTCTTATTCTCTTCTTCATACTTAAAATGTTTTAATAATTATGGCTTATGTGCTTTAGATTTGTTTCTGTAGGTTTTATGATTTATTTTTTAAATTGAATTTCTTCTATTAATTCTTCTATTGAAATTCTTTTAATAAAATGACAATTTATTGCAAATCTTAAAATAAATTATTTATATGTATTTTTTTTTTCACTTACAAGTTTTTATTTATGATATTATTATCCATTTATTTTGCAAATACCCGCTCAATAAATTTTAAAATAGTAATGCAATTGTACTTTTTCAAATGTGTGTAATATATAGTTAAATTTCAAAATCTCATAATTTTGAAATTTCATTTTTTGCTCAATTGTGAACATAACATTGTGTGTATTAAATAAATTTTATGCATATTCCACTTCATGTCTTACAGGTTTGAACTCTCATTTTTCTTTTTTAAACATTAAGCTTGCAAATGAAGTATTTATTTCTTATTTCAATAAGAAAATTGTTTGTTTTCAATTTTATTTAATGTAAAATTTTATGAGTTAATTTTTTTTTACCATTGTAAAATGGATATAGAAAATATCAAATATTTTAAGAATTCCATTTAAATTTGTTGGATATCATTGCGTATTTAGTATTCTCCCTCCTCCTCCCCTTCCAGTTGAAAATAAACTGCAAGTTCTGGCTGTTCATGCACATAAAGCCTGATGAAGTTCTCCTGAGTACTATTCCATTATCTTTTGGTGTCATTGTACATAAATGTCATTGTACATTGCTTTTGTAAATGTGATATAGTAATCACTGTGTTAGCTCCAAAAAAATTCACAATTTTAATATGCCCATTTTGAAGACGTTAAAATACAATGCAACAAAGAAAAACTGTATGATAGTTGAGTATTTGTTTTACATAACCTTTTTATTTTTGAAATCAAATTTAATTCTAAAGTGTAATTTCTATTTTATATAATACAGACCTGCCTTTATGGATGAATATGAGAGACTGGAAGTAGAACTTGAAGACTTGTACAAAACCTATGTAATGAAATATACTTGGATGGCTTATTTAGAACAGCAGTTGGAAGAGCTTGAAAGATTAGAGCAAGAGCTTATGCTGGTAAAATATTCTATACAAGAATCTTTCTTACATAGTGTGCTTTTTCATTTTGTCTTGTTCTGTTATCTTTCCATTTTCTTTATCCCTCATCATTATGAATTTTTTGTAAGTTTAATTAATAGACATTAAATGACTTCATTATTAGTACTAAAAGAATATGAAAAAATTGCATATATTTTTTCTAGTAACTATTATAAAATTACTCAGTTAATATAAGAATAAAAGCAATGATAAAATATCGAGAAATGGACAATAGTAAACTGTTCCAATATTAAAATTAAAGGAAACAATAAATTATTAAACTGAATATATTTAAGCAAATTATAATTAAAATTAAAAAAATGATGAATTATTCAATTGAATATTATATCAGTTAATTGCAATTAAAATTAAAGCAAACAATAAATTATTAAATTGAATATTATTTCAGCTACATGTAATTAAAATTAAAACAAATGATAAATTATTATTAAATTGAATATGTTTAAGCTAAATGTAATTAAAATTGAAGCAAACAATAAAAAATTGAAAAATGATCTGGTATTCCAAAAGTGATCCACCTAAAACAATACCCCCTTTGAGTGGCTAAAAAAATGGCTGCCTCACAGCTGTCTTAAAATTCTGAATGTAATTTATCTTCAGTTCATATCTTGATTCCAGAAAAAAATTGGGAGAAATTTATTATGATGTATTATTGAAAATTAAGTTTGCTACTGGTGAAAGCAGACATCAAAAATATAGGCAAAAAGAAGATATATTTTTGAAAAGTGATCAGGAAAAACATTTTTTGGTTAACTCAAGCAATAGCCTTTTGGGTGGCTAATTAGCAAACATATTTTTTTGAAATTTTTTTAACTTAGTACAAAGATTATTTTAAGTGGTAAAAGGCATGTTAATTAAAATCTAACAATATGAGTAATATATAAAATCAATTAATTTGAGTTTTTTTTTTTTTTTTTTTTTTTCTTAATTGTTTGTAAATTTCAGCTTATATTAAATTTTATATGCTGCAGAATCAAATAATTTTACAGAGCAATAATTATTACCCTAAGTTATAATGAAATAATTTTTTAGCTTCTAATATTGTTTTGTATTACCTAAACAAAAACATTTTTTATATTATTAAAGCAAAAGGAGGAAGTCACAAAAAGGATGGTTGAGAAGTTACGTCAAGATGACCTATTGAGGAGTGAAGAAACTGGAAACTTGGATGATTTCTTAATTGTGAATGTGGATAATGATAATGGTCTAAGTGCTCCTCCAAGAGAAAAACCTCGCCGCCCACAACCAGCTCGTAAGTAAATTTATACTGTGTAAAACTACTTTTTGTCAAATATTTTTTGCTTGATTATTGCTTTCAAAATTTTCCATTTGAGAAATTGTTTTAGTTTTTGCAGATTCACATCATCAAAAACAATTAACTAAGAATATATAACGATACACTTTTATTTATTAAAAGGTTAATGCATATTTGATACCAGAACATTCAAATTAGAGTAAACTATTAATATGAATGTTAAATTTTTTAAATTAAAAACTGAAATTTTATACGAAATTCAGTTATGTAAAATTTTTATATATTTTGTACCATCAAAACATAGTTAATAATTCAAGATAAAAAAACCAACGTTTTTAAGTGGTTGCAAAGTTTATTAAAAAAATTATTGAAATATTAGTTAAAACTTTGTAAAAAACCTCATATCTCTCTCGTCTTTAAGATCACTCTCTCTGCGTAATTCAATATATCTTCCATAGATGGCACCAGGTTACTACATAAATTACATTATAAAAAAAAAATTATTGAAATATTAGTTGTCGTAAATGTCTAAATATTGCATTGTTAGGTGAGTAAGAATGATTCTCAAAGTTTCAGAACTCTGGCTTAATGGGAAGTTGGTTAAATTAACGATCGAAAATTTGATGACACACACCAAGTGAAATATAGAAAAACGTTGTAAAAAATACTGAGTATTGATTGTGTCTATGGGTAAGAAAATTAGATATTTCAATTTTTAAACAAGCTGCATTCAAATTTGATTATATAATGTGTGGAGATGAATTTTTTCCCTGTCCTTAACAATTCTTAATTATATTATACATCACAATATTTTTTGTTGTATGTTAATATTCAACTATCACATCACAGTTTTGGCATTTCATTTTTAAGTAAATGAACTGAGTAAAAGTAATAAATATGGTTTTTTCTAACTGTATTATTCTTTAAATAAACTTTTATTTATTTATAACAATATTAATTCTATATTTTCATTTAACATAATTGTAGTATATTATTATTGATTAAACTTGTATTAGTATTATGTATTAATTTTGAGTAATTGGAGGAATTTTGAAATTTTTACTTAGTTATAGAAATTATGAAAATCATTTATCCTAATATGCACAGATTTAGTGTAATAGTTTCATTCATTGACTATACAAAATATTGTTAAGTTTTAATTGATAATATGCAGATACATTTTTAAATGTTAATTAAACATTACATTAAAAAAATTCCACAATTAAAAGCAATGCCCATATAAAAAAAATCTTTAATGTCTTGAAAATGAGTAAAACTAGTTTCTATATTCTTTACAATGTAGAGTTACACACTGTAATGGAATAGTTTACAATATTAAAATAGGGTTGACATCTTCCCGATGTCGGACCTTGACAGATCTATTAATTGTATATTGAATAAGACAAGATGCGACTCATAACAAAACATTCATTACACACCAAACATCACTACTACATTCACAACAGTTACAAGATATAAGAAGGAAATTAGAACATCATCATCTAACATCAGTCAGTGTTTTTCCTAATCGGTAGGCAAAGTGTTGCCATTCACAACTTTCTCCCCCTTTTTGAGAAGCTGGATAGCTACTCAAAAACATCACTTATGGTCACTAAGTTCAGCTTCATAGGTTTTTTTTTATGGCATGACCATATCTGGTCACTTGAGATTTATTAACCTTTGAAGAATCTGGGTTTGGAGATTTCACAGACTCAGTCAGTTGAGCCCCTTGAAGCTGTAAACTTTTGCAGTAATTTCTACTAACATCAAGTGTAAACACACATTGAATTGGACGAATTAGCATGCTAAATTGACTATAATTTGACAGTTCTCACTAGTCCATCCTTACCTGGATTCAATTCTAACTCTGAGACCAAAAGCCCATTGAAGACATCTTTTTACGTCATCACCAATCAAGATGATATCCCTTTAACGAATGTTACATGTTGTAGGATTTTGTTTCTGTCATCGAATTAACAGACCCAAATATTCGTGGTTCTTCTATTACTTTTGCACAAAATCTTAATCTCTTGCAGTAGTGATCAGCATCCTGCCCACCTATATCTTTAATCTCGGTAATTGACCTGTCAAAGAGAAACATTGCTGGTGTAAATGGGGCGAGATCATGCATGTCTTTGGAGAGACGCATTAATGGATGCGAATTTACAATCTTTTCACACTCATATAAGATTGTCACCAGCTCTTCATATGTGAATATGGCTTTACTCAAGGATCTCCTGAGAAGCTCCTTCACTGTCCTCGCAAACCTGTCCCAAAACCCATCCCACCAGAGGCTGCTGCGAGAGATATAAACTTCCATGATATATGTCATATCTCTGCATAGCAAGAAACTTTATTCGAATCGATTTCAGCCAATTCGTTATATGCCCCTCTAAAATTTGTACTATTGTCCGAAAATATTACTAGAGGTCTTCTCCTAGCCACAAAACGGTGAAAATATAACAAAGAGTTAGTAGATAGCGAAGAAACTAATTCCAGATGTACTGCTCTGTAAAGGACAATCCAAACTTTTCTTCCCCTTTTTATTTACAAGGGGCCAGCTAAATCTTTACCTACCATTTCAAACACAGCTACATCTTCAACTTGATCCGATGATAGTGAGACTGGATCAGTCATTGGAGATTTACTTTTAAATCGCTGTCACTTAAAACAAGCATTCCATATTTTCCTGACAATTCTTCTTCCACCTAGTATCCAATACTTTTCACGAATGATGCTGAGAAGCAACTGCGTTCCAGCATGATAATTCTCAGTATGTAAGTGTTCTACGTCTGCCGACTCTACTAACCATGAAGGACCTTCCCACTAGTGTGACTCGACTAAATGACCAGGTGAACATCCCTGGGAAATAAGATCAGCCACATTAATTTTCCCTGGTACATATCATCACTCACTTCTAGGAAAGACCATCTTTAGTTCTTTAATTCTATTTGACACAAAAACTGACCAACCCCCTTTATTCCTCAACCAGTACAAAGCTATCATAGAATCGCTATAAAAATGGTTTCCATTTCCATAATGTGAAGTGCTTCCACATGTGCTAATCTGGAACCTATGCAGCATATCATAAGCTCTAACCTGGGTATAGTTTTACACCGTGGGAAGTGACTGATCGAAGAAATCAGCAAGTTGTGGATGCTTCTTTACATGCATTAACAAAAACGTGTATCTGAGTTGTAATATTAATTTCAAAATAATGCAGAATTCTATAACTACAAGTCTATCTACTTCACTCTACCTCTTTAAAAATGGTTTCACAACATCATCAGGCAAAAGTGAATCCTATGAAAATTTTAATTTCCATGTATTCTGCAACAGTATTTTAGGTGGCAGGGTTGCAAAACATAAAATGCCAAGTGGGTTAAAAATTTTCTGTACTGCTGCTAAAATAAATCTCTTTGTAATATTGTAATCATATTTTATATCTTCCACACAAACATCACATTTAAAAACATTTTTATCAAGATCCCATAACATTCCCAAAACTTTCGTTGTCTCTGTACTTTTAGATATGTATTTACATTCAACGTTGCTTTCACAAATTCAGCAACCTTGAGATAAAATCGTCCTAGCTTTCAATATAAATTCTTCTTGCTGTCTAACATCATTTACTTCTGCAACATAGTTGTCAACATAAAATGAAAGTTTCAATTTATTGACTATACCAGAATCCGCAACTGGTGTATGTTCGAGCAAATGCAAAAGTACTGCAGCTAACAGAAAAGAGCTCGATGACACTCCAAAGACCACTCGACAATGTCGATATACAACATGCTCTTTTCCTGTAGGGTAAAAGAATCTGAAAAAATCTCTATGCTCGGGGCAATTCCCAGTTGAAGAAAAGCCTTTTCAATATCTGCAGAAATTCCAATAGGATAGCTTCTAAACCTATCGATAATATTCAGTATCTGTTCGATTAAATTTGGACCTTTAAATAATAACTCATTCCAGTTTTTCAAGCAGAAGCATCAAAAACTGGCCTTAAGAGGTGATACTATCAGTTTTCACAACTGTTCGACGTGGCAAAAAATGAGAAATTTCATTTTCATCTTCAATTTTTAAATATTCCCATTCCTTAAATACAGCTTTATAATCCTCTAGAAGCCCATCCCATTGTGCACATTTTTTATGCCATTTTCATCTCAATTTTTTATTAGAAGGCAAACTCATTTGTATTTGATCTAAAAGGCAAACAAAGTTCCTATCTACTATCTGGCAGAACTTTCATACTACTTTCAAAATCCCATAATTCATTAATAGACGAGAAAGAAATAACATTCAAAACAATATCACATATTCTAGACATTTCCTATTCCCCCTCAAAACGAATCCCAGATGTGTCTTTAATAAAAATAAACCTGATTCCTATTTGATGAATTTATTTTGTGATCATCTGTTTCTAAATCTAACAGAATAATTTCTTTTTCATTAAATTCCCTTTTAACAAATGAACGACTAATTTTTGGCACATTGTCACATATCTTTTCTTAGGAAAACACCTTGACAGGCAAAGAGAATGACTCGTCTTAAGAACTAATAAATCAACACATGTATTCTAAATAAGACAAGATGTGACTCATAACAAAACGTTTATTACCACTACATATTTACAAGATATAAGAAGGAAATTAGAACATCATCTGACATCAGCCAGGACAACATGCCTGATTGGTAGGCAAAGTGCTGCCATTCACAGCAACAAAATAGTTTCAACATACATTATTTAAAGAAATATGAGATCATACTAGATGGGTCATTACGATTTTGAACCTTTAAGTAACTATTACAAAATTTGATCCAACAATTCACCTTCCTAATTCTCATAACACGCTACATAATAGTTTGGATGTCCATTACACTCAAAATGATGCAGTTTTGTTCCGTGCGATATTTTTCACACATACAAATGAAATAAAACCTTATTTTCATTATTAAAAGAAACTGCTGAAGTAATTGAATAGAATGTAAAAGTTGTTTTTTTAATCATTAAAGCCAAAATAAAGGAAAACGTCTTTTTTGTTTCTCATAAAACAATTTATTTTGCTCTCTTTGGATACATTTAATAAATATGAAATCTGCTCGAAGAACATTCTTTAAAAAAATTATGAAAAAGTATTAATGACATTTAGAAAAATTCTATTGTACTAGGAGACTTTTTTCACTTCTTATTAAATTTGTGCTTTTGTAAATATTCTCTTAAAACTGAAAATGTTTTGAATAATGAGAATATTTCCATCAGAAATCTGATGTAGAAATATATCATACTAGATACTCATAGATTATAAAATGATTCTTTAAAATATCTGGTAGCATCAGACATTGAAAAAGGAAAATGTACGAAATACAAAATAATATATATACATTATTATATTTGCTAAAATAGCTTTATAATTAGAGAGAAACAATATAGACTAAAATTTAGTTATCAGATTTCAACTCAACATAAAAAAAACATCAAACTGAATAATTCATATCTTTAATTTTTTAAAAAAAAAGCTAAATCTTTGTTATTAACTTAAAGTTTTTATATTTGAATATAATTATTTATATAATTGCTTTTAGATACAATAGAATAAATCTCGATACTTTTTAAATTATATTTAAATATTTTTATTTTCAACTTTACAATTGTACTTGCCTTCAGCTTCTGGAGTTCGAAGAGATGCACATCGAAGAGTTTATGGATCAATGAGTGGTGGTGATAAAGATGTAAGTTTATGTAATATGCTACTAACTTTATTATAAATATAGTTTCTACGTTTATGTAATATACAATTTTCCCCAAATTTATTAAATATTTTAATCATTTGAATTTTAGTCATTCCATTACTCTTAATATATTTTGTGTTCAAATCTAACTCTGAAAGCACAATGAGAATAATTTTAATAGTGCATAAAGCATTAGTCATTGAAGATGTTTTTAAAAATATTTAATCTCTCATTTGTGTGTTTGTATAATAGTATATATCTCATATATTGCTGCATTAAATTTGCCCTCTGAATTCTCAGTTTCTGGACTAAAATTGCTTTAAAAATCGATTTTTGTGTGTACATATTTTAAATCTATATTTGAGAATTGCAATAAGTAATTTTCTTTTTTGTAAGAAAAAGTAATTATATAGATTTATATTAAGAGACACTTATCCTCAGAAGAATCGATTTCAGATATCTCCAGAAACAAAATTTGACTATTTTTAACATCCCCATGGAAATCAAAAAATAAGTGGATGAACAACCAAAGGCTTAATAGAAGTAACTAAATAATGAAATATGAATATGTTTCATATGCATAAACTTGGTATAGAATAAAGATATTAGGATACCAAAATTTTTGAAATTGATAAAAATTTTGTGCCTTACTTAATCTACTTAATATTTTTAAAAAGTGTTTTATTTTTTATAGGATGATTTGGACACAGACTCTGATATTGATTTGGATGGCGAAGATGATGATGGTTCAGAAGTCAGTGATGATGATCAAGATTTAGAAAACTTGTCTGATTTGAAAATTGCAACAAATTCTGCTCATGTAGACAGTGATAATGACTTTTAATTCACCTATAACCTCAACACACAAGTGCAATTGTTTATTCGAGTCTTTCACTTCTTGTACAAATGATTTCTAGTCTATATTTTTGTCACAAAAACATTTACTATTGTTCTCATAATATATTGTATGCACAAGGGTTTTCACATAATACATTGAAATTTAAATAGCAATACAATTTATTATTTGCTTCGAATATATTAGTCAATGTTTAATGCAACATTTTTATTAGAAAATTATATTTACATAATTTTAAAATTTTTATACCGTACAAAAAAAAATTAACTCTTAAACAATATAAAATAAAATATTTTTCTTTTAACAAATTCTTCAGCTTAATATTCTTCATATCCTGGCATAGGAAATTGCTCAGCAAAGCTTTCAACTTCTTTTCTCAAATCTTTTATTTTGTGTTGAAATATTGTTTCTCCTGAAAGCTTGTTGTTAAAGTCTTTTGACATAGGCCCAATTTTGGATTTAATTTCTGCTGCTAATTGACATCCTGCATGAGAAAAAAAAATACATATAGTCTTTTACTGAATTAAGAGTACATATCAAAGTTTTTTTTAAAAAAAATCAAAGTGTTAAAAAAAGGCAAATTTTGGTTATCCACAAATGGCATATCTGATTTCTCATCTTGAAAGTGGCCTGTATATCAAATAAGTATATTTAAAATTTGGAAAATGTTCTTGTCACTTTCCAACTGTTCACACTGACACTTTTCAAATAGTAAAATTCAAAAAATGTGATTTTTAACATACTGTGGCAGCTTCTCTACAACGACTGGAATTTTAAATGACCCGACAGATGTCCTTGCTAGCTCAGTTGTTAACAGCAATTAAAAAAAATGAATCTGACAAAATATGTTTGAACTAAAAAATGGGTATTTCAAAATCTCTGTCCATGTCACTAGAATTCTTTGTCACAGAGTAAGAAGCAATTCCCCCAGAGTGGCAAAAACATCTTTCTGCCCAAACTAGTGACACCATCTTAGATGTATACATGGCGTAGAACTACAGGCTGCATATATCCTTGATGCAAACTTGCCTCTATGTATCTAACTGGACACCCATAAATTAAAGCTAATGATGTAATTGCTATGATCTATGTCAAGTATGTGCTATGATGCATATACCAATATTAATGGAGGCTATCCAAACAACACTTAATACAACTGGAAGATGTTTATCAATTACCGTAATAGCTGGGAAAACTACTTTCCTTAAATATCAATCAAAAAATTCCTCACTATTAAAATAAGGCCCTGATTATTTTGTATTTTCTCAATAATGTTAGAGGTAGGAGTGTCCAACGGCTTTCATGAACTACTACAGAAGTTAGAAGTGCTTAATAATTATCCAAAATGCGATTCATTTCTTTTTGGCTCTGTTGTCTAAGGCATACAAAGAGGAATGAATGTGTTTTCTTTAGACTCAAAAAATTAGGAGTTTGAACATCCCTGTCACCAAGGTCAATTGACCTACTCCTTCATGGGCCAAAAAGATCTCCCTGCTTAAGTGGTGGCCCAGGATTTGAACACTAGATGACAGTACAGCCTTAAACTATTGGTTGTATATACCTCCAATGAAAATTTAAATCTGTGTGTTCAACAAAGGCATTCATTAATTTTTATTAATGATGTACTGGCTACAGTGTATGCATCAAACAGATCCACCATCTCAATTTGAGATTGCCATTGACATCAATGGAAATCATCCAAATGCCACTCAATACAACAGAATGGGGGGGGGGGGGATGTTCTCTTAAAATATTTCATAAACAGTTTCCAAAGGTTTTTTTTAAAAAAAAAAAAATTATGAATGTTTTGAACACAGTGTATCAAAAGATTTTCAAGACTAACACTACATCTCAGACTACAGTTGTGCCACTAGTGTTATTATGCTTGCATCACAAACCTTGTATTGCTAAAACCTCTGCACATTTGTTAAACTAACTCAAAAGATATGACCATTAATTCAAAAAAATATATATAAGATTTTCATGTTGAATTCTTAAGTTAGAACAAAGAGTTGCAATTAAGTCGTAAAACTTGTTAAAAATACCTCGGAAACATACAAGTTGATGAAATCAGCTTGTGTGTTGTTTTCTTATGACACAAAAGATTTTCAGATGTAATATATAAGCTAGAGGACAGGGCCAAGTTCATCTAAGACACCAGAGATTGTTGAAAAAATGTATGATCTCATGGCAAGCAATTGCTATATGTCATTGAGAATAATGGAAGAGTCTGAACAAAACAAGACTGTATTAAATTTATTAAAAATCAGTGGATAAAGTGAGGAAACTTGGTGTTTTGAATAGGATCCTAAAACAAAGAGACAAAGTTTGGATTGAAGTCAAACTTATTACTGGCTAAAAAAAAAAGTTCCATCCGAAATCAAATCATTACATTATTTGATAAAAAGGGTTTATATCCCCAAAGAATAGGTTCCAACTGGACAAACAAGTGCTGGTGAGTATTATTTAAATTTTTTGAAGCATTTGATGGCCAAAATTCATTGAATTAGTCCCAAATATCTGGATGAAAACATTTGGTTTGTTAACTGATAATATACCCAGTCACAATTCACTTATAGTTTACAAATTTTTGACATACAATAAAGTAATGTGTGTTGAATTATTCATCATATTTGCATAATTAAGCATCCTGCAACTTCTGTTTATTTCCAAAATTTCAAATGAAGTTAAAAGGGTATATTTTTGATGAAATTTCAACTATAGAAAAAAAAAATTGAGATGCATGCTTTGGAGGCAATTCCACTAGGTGAACTAGAACAAGCACTTCAATCATTATTAAATCACTGCGATAAGTGTATTAAAGTCAGAGGTTTTTGTAGCGAATTAAAAAAAAAAAAACTTAATAGCTTGTCTTCATTTCTTTTAATAGATACAATCTTAAAAATTCTTGGATGCAATGTGTATAATCATAATCATACCAGAAGGAAAGCATATGACAGCTCTCTTAAATGATGACTGGAGTTAAAAATGCTTAACCAACCCTAAAGGAATATCTTTTCAGCTAAGTTGTCTAAGGCTTCTCAAAAGAAACACTGGTCAAGTTTTCTCTAGACTTGGAAGATTTGAGAGTTGGGATTGCTTCAGTCACCAAGATCAATCAACCATCCACCATGGGGTAAGAAACAATTCTTCAAAATGGTGAAAAAAAAAATAGTGACTCAAATATCAAAATGTTTAGTTTTGGATTTCTCATACTGAACTCCAAAATTTCATGTAATTGCCTTTAATAGTACAGTAAATATTCAAAGTCAAAAATATGATACTAAAATTGACCAATTTTAAAGGGCAGGATGTCAGTTTGATGTTTTATTATCAATCTACTTTTCAAGCAGTGCTCAAAAACTTTATATCTTGATAGTTTCTTACAAAAAGTACTAGCAATAGAACTCATAATTTTTAACCATGATCATGGACATAGTATTTTGCTTTACTTACTTCCACACTACACAAGAAGTTTTTAAGCTTAGATCCATTAAATGTGCAGCAGTTCCCATTATTCGTATTGACTTTAGTGAAAGCATGACTTAAAACCCATATCTCACCCAAAAAATTGCATGATCCCCCTGAATTAATATGTTTTTAAGAAACAAAATAACTTACCTCTATGAATGAATTCAGCTACTTTTTTAATATCAGCTTCCTTCAAACCTCTTGTTGTAAGAGCAGGAGTGCCTAATCTGAGACCTCCTGGATACAGTGGCTTTGTATCACCAGGGACTGTATTTTTGTTGCAAGCAATGGATATTTCTTCAAGTATCTTTTCTGCCAGGGAACCATCAATTGATGTTGTTCGTAAGTCAACCCACACAATATGGTTATCAGTACCACCTGAAGAAGTTGAAATTCCCAGCATTTTGTTATATTTTAATATTAAAAATTTTACATTACTAAATAAATACATTTTATTTAAGTAAGAATCATATAAAATGAAATATTTAATAACTAGTAATTTGCAAAAACAAGGATTGTTTTTACCTGTTACAATAGTATATCCTCTATCTTCCAGTTCCTTTGCTAAACATTTTGCATTCAACCTTACTTGTTTCTGATACTCCTTGAATTCTGAACTTTGTGCTTGTTTAAGTGCAGTTGCAATTGCTGTGGAAAATTTGGAAATGATGAAAAATATCAGAAATGTAATGAAAAATAATGAATAATCATAAGCATAAAAATTGATGTATTTCAGGTTTTGAATTTATATCATTACATAATTTTAATTAAATCACAAGGCATGGGAGCTACAGAGAGAACTGTTAGTGATAAACCTCATAAATTTGAATCATGATGATGCTAGGAGACAATACTTGTGCTAGGAAGTGCTTCACTATGAAATTTCTACTTTGCTATTGCTTTCACTATTGAAATTTTAATTTCATAAATGACTACAGCAACTCCATTTATTCCACATGTCAGTCTTTAATAGAACCAAGATTCAAACCCACAGAGCACACAACTCTAAAACAAAGTTTATCTTGACTCTGACATTTAATCAAATAGCAGTTTTATTTTCAACAACTTCAAGCTGTGCAAGGTAACTGCATGTGCTGTCCATATTAATTGAAAATAAACAATATTTTAATATCACAATTCAAAAAATTTCTAAAATTATTTTAATCGAAGTGTTTGTTGAACCAATCTGTTTACATCAATTTTTAGTTATTTTAATTTGTACTATAATGTTTAATATATTTTCTATCATTATGTATCAAAATTTTTTATTTTGAGTGAAGAACAATGGAAATTCTTTTCAAAATCAACTTTTCCATTTTAATACTAGTTAAATTACACAATTATGTTACCTTGTAACCAATGGTTATATTTATTTTTGTTTTTGGTAATAACTGCTAGATAATGCCACTAGAACAGTGTACCTGTACAGTTTTCCCCTGGTGGGAAATTTAGTAGTTGAGTCGATGCTGCGGGGAAAGCTGGTGTGACCATCGCGCGGAAATTTTCCCCCAATGTAATTTTTCTGCATTTATAAAATACACATCTGTAAACTGTGAAAACATGACCTGTATAAATATGCCTACAGTACAGAAAATAAATGTATGTAACCCTGAGGTGAACTAATTTCATGGAATGAACGACAAATTCATCCCTGCCTCACGAGTTACAACCTATAGTTTAAATATAATTATCTAGTGATCACATAATATTGATTACAATGAAATTATAAGTATTATTGCCATGGAACTGTTGTAGTATAATTCCAAACATGCAGTATAGCATTTCATGACTGAAGATTTAACACTGATATGAATAACAAAGGGGGAAAAAAAAAAATTTTTTTTTGGTATCAATTATGGAAGAAGAAAAAACTGTCAGTAGAATAATGAAAGCATTTTTTTTAAAAAATTTTAAATAGAGCATTTTTAAAAATTTACCATTTATAAAATAACTCATTGTAATTAGTCTTTTTATTAAAAAAATAGCTTTAATTTTTTTTATTACAAAACATAAAGAATACTTTTCTGTTTAAGCTGACCTTGTAAAATATTGCCTAAGTAGATAACAAACTCTTTCCTAACTCTTGAATCCTAATATCCTCTACTTAATCCTATCCCCTTGAATTCTACAACTAGATACCTCCACTGAAAAAGCATCATGATGTGTCTGTGGTCGGCAAGTGGTCATGGTTGCAAACTCAAAACCAATATTGTTTTTAATTGAATCCTGATACTACTAAAGACCCACCATGTAGCTAGGATGATGGCATAAAATCTGTCAAGGCTCCAACTCCACTTATTGGCAAGCTATGGAAATTTGGAAATGAGAGTGCCTCTCCTCGACACATGACCAAGGTTCAAAGTTATGAAGTCCATCTCCAATAGCTCTTCTGTTGCTTTTCAGTGTGACATTAATGAAAATAAATCAAAAGCATCTCTCATGATGGTTACTCTATTAATATTCCATCACATAGCAATGAGTTTGATAATAAAACATCCAGTTTGATAGTAAAAAGTTATTGTTTAAAAAATAGATTATTCCAAAGAACAATATTTCAGTATGAAATTTTTTTAAAAAAAAATCAGAATTTTTTTTTAATTTTACAGGATTTTTTCACCAAATTTTATGATATATTGCAATTTTAATATTAATCTACATTTATTTATTTCCATACTGGCAGAGCTAAAGCTGTAAATGTAACAATTAGCATCTGCTAATAAAGACATGATATATTTATGTATATTTAATTTGAATGACAGATCCTAGAATCAGCAAAGCTGTTAGGTATGTTACTTCCCAATTTTAACACACAATAAACATTTTTTTTAAAAAATATCTCATTACAAAAATGAATTCAAGACTTTGCTCAACACTTTTTTCTTACATTGTCTAGAGTAGAATGTTGTAATTGAAGGAACCAATTTAATAGAGGAGTACCAAAAGTAGTTAAGATTCCTTTCTTTCTTAAAGTTACAAGAAAAAAAAATTATTAACAATATAACCTACCGGCTATTGCATGGTTGTGAGGACCTCCTTGAAGTCCAGGAAACACTGCTTGATTAATTTTACTTTCAAGAGTATACTTTTCTTCACCAGTTTTTGTAACTTTACGTACACCTGGAAAAAACTTTCAATTACTCTTCCTAACACAAGTGATTAATTTTTTCTAAAACTTCTAACATTAATCTTAATTCACATAAAAAAATAAAGTCATTATTGAAGAATTTTTTACCTTAGCAGGTCTCCACACATAAACAACTAAAATATTTTTAAGCATTAAATTTTTTTTACCAAGAAAATGATTTAATGGGAATGGATAAGTCCTGCTGCTTTGAACCATATAGAATACGTTTTTCCTTAGTGATGTATGAAATTAAAGAGAATTTTTATTTAAAATAAATTAACATCCAATTTAAAATGTTGTAATAAAAGTAATAGTAGAACATTGATATAAATGCATCTTTCTGACTCAAGATGTGACTGAAATAGTCATTAAATTCTTTAAAAAACTATATTATACTTAATCTAAAAACAACTCCATGTGAATATGATTCAGTGACTTAGGAATAGATATCTATATTGCCAATCAGTATATTTAGTTTTTTAAATAATACTATACAAATTAATAACCTAAGCTTTTACTTATTATAATCTTATTAAATTCTTAAAATTAAAAAAAAAAAAAAAAAAAAAAAAAAAAATTTTCAACTTTTTTTAAAAATATCTTCGGTGCATTATTTTTCATCCAAATAATGTTGGGGCCAATCAGTTAATTATATAATACTTTTTTTTTTCAAAAAGTAAAGCATAAAAATAATTCATATATTTAATCTGACCTCTTCTGTAAAATATAAGTCCAGCCCTTGGTCCACGTAAAGTCTTGTGTGTTGTTGTAGTGACAATATCACAGTATTCAAATGGATTTGGAGCAAGTTTTGCTGCTACTAGGCCACTAACATGTGCCATATCTCCCATAAGATATGAATTGTTTTGATCTGCAATTTCTCTGAAGCGTTTGTAATCCAGATCTCTGGGGTAGCAACTAATACCTAAAAACCAATGCATACATTGAAAAACGAGTAAAATACACATTTTAAAGCCATATTTTACTTAATAAAGATTTTTTAAAAGATTTATTACCAGCAATAATTAGTTTGGGCTTGAAAAGATTTGCAAGACATGATAATTGGTCGTAGTCTATTAGACCTGTCTCTTTATTTACTTTGTAAGGCATAGACTCAAAAAACATTGAAGTAGCAGAAATCTTTTTCTTTTCTGTAAAGTAACCATGAGTCAAATGTCCACCATCTGGTAGATCCAAACCCATTATTCGACCATGAGGCTCTACAATGCCGGTATAAACTGCTAGATTTGCTGGAGATCCAGAATATGGTTGGACATTTACTCCCCATTTGTCTGGGCTCAATCCATATGTTTCCAAAGCTCTTTGTTGAGTGAGACGTTCCATTTCATCAATATGTTCATTGCCTCCATAGTATCTGAAATGTTTAAGCATTCAACAGTATGAGCAAAACCTCTCTAAAGATGTTTTCAATTTTTTATCATTAAATCTACAATTAGAAATAAATGAATACAACAATAAAAATTGAATAAATCAATAATTCAATACCTTATTACCTAAATAACAGTACTAAATATATAATTACATGCTAATTTAAGATTTAAAACTGAAAAAAAAAATCAATTTTTACCAATCTATTATTTGTACACAATAAATGCAGGGAAGGAAAATTTTGTTATATTTTAAGGGTTGCTTTCACTACTGGTATGAAAAGTTATTTTTGTAAATATAATCAAGAATTCATTCCAAATAATTTTTGTAAGGCATATATTCTGTCCCCTTGATACATTTTGCAACATTTCATACTTTAAAAAAATCAATTGTAAGCCTTTTTTTATGTATGTTTTATAGCTTTTCATGAATAAAATCATTTTTTCAATCCTTTTCTGTATCTAGAGTTCATTTTGTGAGATTATAATCATATGAAAATGAAATATACCATTACCTAAACTAGATACAAAATAAATTACATATTCATATCACACAGAATATACCTTTGACCTGGATAACCTTCAGAATATTTGTTGTGTAAGCAGCTTCCAAGAGTTTGAAGAACACTTAAGCTGGTAAAATTTTCGGATGCAATTAGCTCTAAACCTCGTTTTTGTCGTAACTTCTCTTTTTTGATGATGTCATATAATTCAGGGTCACTTTCCTGCAAGGTCTGTTTTAAGATCTCCATATCAGCTGACAAGTAAGATATTGAGCTGTAAAAATTCACAGTTTATAATGATAGAATAATATTTTTAATAAATCAAAAAAAAAAATTGTGTTCAATATTGACATAACATTTTACAGATCTTTTAGTAATTTTTAAAGAGGAAAAAATCTCAGAATGAAATGCCACAGCTAAATTTTTTTTAGGTAATATTATTTTTTAAAAAATATAAGAAACTTCAATCCTTTAATTACTTTACCAAGAGAGAGAGCACTAATGTATGTTAGGACCCAATGTTCAAATTAGCACCATTTTGTATTTTTGACAATGATGTCTGTCATTGTCAATTGCCACACATATAAATTTAGTGAACATCTTGTTTGTCTTTTATTTTTACAACTGAATATTTTATGACTTGCGTATAGTAACATATCATTTGGGTCAATACTAACATGTAAATACTGTAAATATAAGATATTTGTAATTCATTTTAAAAAAGAACATATCTTACAAGTTATTAAATGACAAATTGATACAAAGATTAAATACATAACCAGGTCTAAAAATTCCTTAATACAATTTTTTATCAAAAAATTTTCTACATTTAATTGAGATAGAGAATGTACTAACCATACAGAATAAAGAAAACTAAAGGTCTCATTACACAACAAAACATTTTTCACAGTAAAAAGAGCCAATATAATAATATGTAAATGAAAAATACTTGAAAAAATTTAGAACATAAAACAAATCTTAATTAAAAGTTATACAAATAAAAAAAAATTTAAAAAATCCCTACCTATACGAATAATACACTAAGTTAAATTTTTACACAATGCCACACTGGGAAGAAGTTAGGAAAATGTTTCCCTTCTGAAGAGTAGTATAACATTTGCTCCAAGTAGAGGTTTATCTTATCTCTTTAGTGATTCAAGAGAACAGACCACATTCCATATCATATCAGCAGATAAGAAGCCACTTAAAGGCTAATATTTATCAGATTCAGTTTGAAAAATTAGTTAAATTTCTTTTTTTTTTTATCTATTGCAGATAATTTGCTATCATCCAAGTAAATGAATATGGAAAGATAAACTCATACTTGATGATTTAATTAAATAAAAAACACAAGATGACAGAATTTAATAACCGTACTATTTCTCAACTTTTAAAAAAATTTCAAATGAGCAGTGTTCTTAATGAATGTTGAGTTAGAGTTACACAATCTACTCCAATTTGTTTTAAATGTACAGCAACTAATTTTTGGTCAGTTTTACATAATTTAAAAAAAAATGTGCCTTATACCAGATTTCATTCAACTCTATTGAAAAGAATTCAATTAACATACAATAAGCAAATATATGAATACTTCTAAGTAAAAACTGCTAAAAAATTTACAGAAATATAAATGCATTACTCAAAAGAAATCATTTTAAAATATTAAAATAATTAATATATTTTATCAAAAGTCTTCATAATATATATTTTTTAAAGAATAAAACATTTGAAAGCCAGTGGTATTTTTTTCATATAATTCAAATTATATTTTAAGCAATTAAGATAAAAGCTTTCAACATAGGCATATTCAAATTATCATATGAAATGTCCATAAGTTTTTTATTTAATATTAATACAGAGATGAAATAACACAAAAAAAATACAAAAAAACTGTGTTGTTTATCTTGCATCAATATTTTTTCATAGTGATGAAACTAGAGAAAAACATCAAATAAAATTTTTTATAAAATGCTGATGTACAATATTTGCCCTTTTGTTAGCAGTCCACAATGGTTCAAAAATACTTTTAAAATGAACCACCAATGAAACAATTCTTAAGCAATAATTAACAATAATAAATAGTTAAAATTTTTCAAAAAAATATCAAAAATAATTTAAGTCCTTGATCTAGCTTTCAAAACTCATTCTTTTTATAACAGTTGTATCTACTGAAGCTTGATTTCCTTTTTATAACAGTTTTATAACACAACCAAAAATTATCGGAGTTGTAATGAAATATTAATATAAAATCAAACTAACGCAGATAATAGATATCTAATAAAAAGATTAAATCCTCAGTATTTAGATATCATATTTAATTTTTTATATATATATATGAATGTTATATTACATTGACATGCTTTTCCTGATAATTTGCAGATTCTTCAACAAATAAAATACCGCCAATTCACAAGAAATTCACGAGTGTTACGAAAAGATGTTAATAATTTGTTCATTTACATTAAAATTTGAAACGATGAAAACAACAATCAAACCAATAAGCAGTTCAAAACAAATTCAAAACGTTAAAAAAAAACATTTAACAGATAACGATTCCACACTTTAGAATGATAACAATGAGTATCCTCTTATTTGTTGAAGATAAATGGATACTGAAATCTTGAGTAAGATAAGAAAATGTTTTTTGATTGAGATATCTTGAAACTTACCCCATCTTAGTGATGCAATGTATCTGCGCAAGCAAAGTTGATAAGATGATAATATTTAAAAAAGCACTCTTCTCGTTACCAGAAAACGGCCCCTTTATCTTTACCGCTCAAAAAGATTACGAAGCTCAACAACCTTCTTTCGGTTTTCCGCGCTTATGTTGTTGCCAAAATTTTAATGATTAATTCGATAAATTCACTAATAGATTTTTTTTCCCCAAAAACATTTCAAAATCTAATTAATTACTTACGTTGATCTTGTCTATCAATTTTTTTTAAAATAAAATAAATCCTTTTGACGTATAAAGCAAATAGAGCTGAGAAAATTAGTAACAATTTTGGTGGTAAGAATTGACCAATATTTTTCCAAAAGCAAAACAATATAAGTATAATATTAAGTAAAAAATAGATAAACATAAAGATTTTGGATACAGAAGCTAAATTTTCAACTATTTATTGGTTAACGTTGCTTTAAATTGCTAAAGTGGATCACATTTATTATCGATATGAAGACGATTCCGAAACTGA
Source organism: Nephila pilipes (assembly GCA_019974015.1). Taxonomy (NCBI): domain Eukaryota; kingdom Metazoa; phylum Arthropoda; class Arachnida; order Araneae; family Nephilidae; genus Nephila; species Nephila pilipes. The sequence goes on along the minus strand of BMAW01092621.1, from coordinate 195,832 downwards.
GTGATATCGATATCAGAAATATGCTTTTAACGATTACTTGCTTTCGCTGTGCATGGTGGTCCTTCTTGGTAAGTTCCCGGCGTTCATTGTAAATTTTTCCCAACATTCTTGACGATTGGGCCGGAGTGAAGGGTGAAGTAGGATTTTCGAACTGTCTGAAGACCTGCGGATTATTTAAAAAGATTTTAATGAACTTTGCAAAATTTAACTTAACTGTTAAATAGCTGACATTCATTATTATCGTTAAGAATAACTTCATGACAATCATTAGACGCCATCTTGATTGAAAATAAGTTTTAAAAAGTTTTAGTCTGGTCGGTGTTTACTTGACCAACGAATGTAAACAAATGATTTTATCATGGTCACATTGCATTAAAAAACCTTTCATTAATTATTTGTCTAATGCAATTGAAGATTTCTTAATAATGCTTGAACCTCTCCTTGTTTGGTGCCGTAATCTAAGGAGGCTAAAAAAAGTTTTGTGTAAAATGATACCAGTTCCTTTGCGTTCATCTATATTAAGGAACTGGAACGAAGATTTTGCATGCCGATAGTATCAACTCAGTAATTTGAAAGCAATTATATCTTAATCTATAGGGTTTTAAGAAAGAAAAACATTAATTCTTTTCGGAGAAAAGTAAAAGAATTAAATGTATTTCAGGTAATTTAAATTTAATAATATATAAACTTTGGAGATTTCTCGTTTTCATGTAAACATTAGTAAAGGTTTCATAGAGACTTTTTATGTGATTTTATATTTATTGCATTTTTTTGAACATTCATTTTTTTTTACAATCGGGAAAAATGTAAATACAAATTGTTATATTAAAAATGTTTGTATTGTACTCCCTCAAAATGGAATAATGCAATATTTTTTCTTTCTTTCTTTTTTTTTTTTTCTGACTTTAAGCTTTTATGTTCGGCAGTATTATGAATTATGTATATATTAGGATTCGGTTAAGTAGAAATGTTTACATTGCATACGATTTGAGATCGTGGTCATCGTAAACGTATTCGTGCATACTTAATTTACAGTTGCATAATATGTATATTTTGACAAGCAGTACTGCATTAACCATAAATGCTATTGGTAATATGTTATAGTATTATATAATTGGTAAATCAAATTTTTAAATTAAGAGTTAGAAAAGAATATTAAAATAATGCTTCTGTACTGATTTGATCAATAATTTGTATAAAACTTGTTTATTGAGTTAAATCTCAAAAAAAATTGCTCTTTGAAATATTTTATTCTGAATCAGAAAAACAACTTACTCAATTACATTAGTTCTGCAAATGCAGTAAAAACATTGAGCGTTACTGCTCTAAATCAAGTGAAGTTAAAACATTGATTTTTGGAACATTTTAAGTCTTGAAACTTTATTTAAGGAATTATAAGTATAACTGATGTTGAATAATAAGTATGTAAATAAATAATTTAATTCCATTAATTTGGCTTTTATTGTTCCTGACATCTTAAAAATTATGAAAGTTTAGTAATTTTTAGATTACTCAAAAATATGGTTTCAAATTTTGTTGTGGATTTATTTCTATGGTTATTATCATGTCCTTTTTTTGGCCGCAGTAGCCTAGTGGTCATGGTTTCGGATTCGTGACCGGCGGTTTTCGTTCAGTCGCGGGTTCGATCCTTGGCTACCAAAGACCTGCCGTGTAGCTGGGGCAGATGCACATTAAATCTGTTGGGTCCCAAAGTCCTCCCTTTGGCTTGGTGTGGAAGTTAGGAGAGGGGATGCCACAAGCTCACAGGTGTCATCCTCGTCCCTTGACCGAGGCTAAAAATTACGAGGTATGTCTCCAATAGCCCTTGTGTTGCTTCTAGTGCAACGTTAATAAAAACTAAACAAACATGTTCTTTTTTCATGCCCGAGTTTCTTCTGAAGTATTATTTAAGATAATCATTTTCAGTAATTGATATTAACTATGCAATTCATTAACCAGTAGGGGCCATGAAAGTATGAACAAAATGGTAACAGAAGAATCAACCGAAGCAAAAGATGATGAACTTGAATGCCAAAAAGCCCAAGAAGTAATCGGTATGCTTTTGCAGGTTTGTGTCAGAATATAATCTATTTTAATTATGTTTTATTTTAAAATATGATTCATTTACATTAATGAAAATTTTTCTTTTGTTCCTTTGTACATTATTTCTTGTTTAATATTTAGTGGAACAGAAACCAAAATGATTCTAATGGTTTTGTTGCTTTTTATTTAAATTGTAGTTTTTTTCATTTGAAATTAATGTCATTTTCATTTGTTTTTTAAATAAATTATTTAAGTATATTAATCCATCTAAATTACTAGAGAATGTGTAAATGCTAAAAAGTTGCATCAATTTTTTAAAAAAAATCAGAAAGACTTATTTTGTATTTGTAATGATATTTTGAATGATTGGTACAAAATTCTGACTACCTCTTTGGTTTCAGAAGAAGTGAAGATTTTGTCAATCAAATTAGAGTTGAAAGGAAGAAATAACTTCTCTGTACTTGTCATAGAAATGTTTTTATAATTTGAATTTTTAAATTTTCATTTAATTTTTCTTTTGTCTTGATGTGATTTATTCCTTCTCATTTAATCAGTCAGTTCTCAGTTCAGATCTTTTGATTCTCTTATATTGTGACCGATATTTTAATACATACATTTTTTATAAGAGGTTTATTTATTTATTTATTTTTATTTTTTTTTTTTTTTATTTATTTATTTTTATTTTTTGTGAGAATTTAGGATCAGGAAGGAAACTTGAAAAAAAAATTGTTTTAAATTCAATTAAACTTGAACTTTGACTTTATTTAAAACTTTTATTGACATCTGCTTCTTTAACCCCTTTTCAACAGTGCCTCTCTCTTGCACTCATGTCCTTTGAGACTGAACTTTTTTTTGCCATACTTGGTTTTAAGAACACAGAACTTTCTTGCATTAAGCCTAATTCTATTAAACAAAATAGTCAAAAATCCATTTTGTGTGCCATTAACTTAATTTTTTAAATTTCTGTAGATAATATACTTACCCTTTTGATGACCAGAGTATCATTATTCCAAATTTTTCTCTTTCATTTGATAGAGTTAAAATAGCAATTAAAAGTTAATATTAGAAGTATAAAAATCTGTTTAATTTTTTTTATTTGCACACCTATAGTTATTAAAAGATCTGCTTAACACACCGTTAATTTCAAAAGTGCATTTTTACTAATGCTTGGTATTATTTTCTAATAGCATTGCTGCATATTCCAACTTTCTTTTACCTTTATTGCATCTAACAGAACTATTCAAATGAAATGGAAAAGGATTGATCATAAGACTGAAACAATTGGGGAAAAAAAACAAAAACATTCCCACATGTTGTGAGACGGAAAACACATAGCTGATGCATCAAAAACCATCTTGAAAAGCACATTGTAGTAAGTTTAAAGAGCCATGTAGATGTTTATTCACATTGTCCTCTCCTCAGTTTATACTGCTAAGAATCGGCTACGAACAGCCAAGGTCATAGAAAAATGTCTAAATACTGTATTAAGATTAATTTAGTAAACATAGAGCACGAGCACCATCTATTGGATTTAAAAATATTTGAATTTTGTTTCATGTAACCATATAAAATATGATACACTTGTCTTAAAGAGAGAAATTTCTTCCTTTTCAACTGTGCTACAGCAGTCTTTCAAGAACAAATTAGGAGCGTGTTGTATTAGTTACACCCATGTGGAAGGAGTAGTCCATTGGCAGCAGTTTATAAATTTTTATGTTTTAGAAAAATATAAAGTATGAAAAACAATCTTATTGTGTAGATTTATTTTTAGTAATGCACAACAACAATCAAATACTTAAGGAGTATTAGTCTGATGGACTCTTTACTCTGTGTGAATTATGCCATGAAATTTTTTTAGAACAAAAGAAAGCATTTTACTTATGTGCATTAACACATTTCATTTTACATAAGTGAATGAAAAGAGAAAGGAAAGAAAAAAATCAGATTGCTATAAGGTAGAAATGTTTTTTTTTTTTAAATTTATTTGGAAAGAGGAAGAAGGAAAGGAGGAAAATTATTATTTTTAATTGATTTTTTAAATATTTTTTTTATATAATATACATTTGTTTTTAAGATTATATAATCTTATTTTTTGATGAAGTGATAGGATAGGTAGTTTGTATTTTCAGTCTGGAAGATTCAAAATATACGGAGAATTGAGACAGGGAGGTGGAACAGTTGGTGATAAGGAATCTCGGAGATGCCTTGGCTGTTGGATGAGTTTCTATTGATAGTTTGAGTTGTAGTAGAGGGATAGGGGTAAACCAAAGTTGAGGAGCTGTGTCTTGAAAACATCTGTTCATCAACTGTTTATGCGTTAGATGAGCTGAATTCCTTTTTTTTTTTCTCCCTGAATTGGTGGGTAGGGATATTTATTGCATGGAAATTTGGTGAGCAAGGGTTTTAGTGATAAATGATTGAAATTATAATGCTACTCCATTCAATAATAATAGCATTGAATTTTAAAGTGAATATTTCAGTGATGAAGGAAATTTTAATATTGCTTGACTTAAGTTATTCAAGTTCTTATGACTTTCTCAAGTTATTCTTATAAGTTCAAGATGAAAGGCTTTTGTCTACCAGCCATTTTGAATAGTGAACATAATGTTCATTTGGAATATAACATTAAAAAAATCATAACATATTGGAGTTAGAAACAACAATTGGTTCAAAAATAGTAGCCTGCCTTTTACCACAGCTGTTAAATTTATATACTATTGGTGCAAGGAATTGACTGTCATTAAATTCTATTATGAAGAGTTAGACAAAATAGTAAGTAACTGGATCAGTTACTTGTAAGAAATCTGTTGTAGTTAAAGATGTAGAGAGAAAAAGTTATGTTAATACTATAGAATTTTCGCTTCTCTAGACTTGCATTTTTGTATTTATTAGAAAATAAATAAATGAATCAAAAAGGGTTAAAAAAATGATGAACTTATTTATCTATATGAATGTTGATTTATTTATTTATTCAAAAGTATTTTTATGTTTATTTTAATTATTTGTCAGTGTGTTCCTAGACATTTAAAAATATATAAGAAAAAATTTTTAAAAAAATTAACCATCTATTTTGCTAACTTTGGCCTATGTTTTATTTTTAATGAAAATAAAAAGGAAATATATTTAAATAAAAAAAAATAATTAAATTATAATAAATTCCATTAATCTGAATGATAGTTATCTGTGATTCTTTCCGCTGGAGCGGGGATTGCAGGATACTCCGCCTGGCTTACAGCTTATGAACTTTCAAATTTATTCCTTCTTCCTTTCAAGCCCTCATATTTTACTCTGTTTTTTCCAAATTTAAAATGGTACCAGCAAAATTCGTATCGAGCTGAATTAGATCTGGATCTTCTTCATCTGTCATTTCCTCTCGATTTGCTGCGTGACCTAGTATTTCCAGAAAATTCATCAAATTTTTTTGTTAATGCAGCAATGTCAGCTTGCAATACATCTAATTTATTGCGATCAGATGATGATGCTGAATTTGGCAATGAGTCAACTTTCATTCCTTGGCATATTTCTGATAAACTGTAAACAGCAATAATTTTATCGGCAATCTTATCTAAAGTATCATTACTTATTGTTAAAATGTCTTGTGTTTGTTGTGGAAGCCTTTGTAGCCACAAAGATTTGATAACTTCATCAGAAATGGAATTTCCTGCCAAGCTTTTCATTTGGCGTAAAAGATCGGATGGGCGTTTGTCGCCAAGTTCGAGATCGGTCAACAGCTTTTTTAATCTCGACTCTTCGGTATCAGTTAATCTGTTTAATAAAGCTTTTTTCAAGATATCATATTTTTCATTTTCAGGAGGATTTGACAAAATATCAACAACAAAATCTAAAACATTTTCATCTAATGCAGCAACGACGATATTATATTTTGTTGCATCTTGCGAAATACCGCTATTAGCGAATTGCGCTTCAAGCTGCAAGAACCATAATTTTGGCTTATTTCTCCTAAAAATTGGTGGTTTAACCCCTACTTGATTGATTTCGGTGTTTGGATTATCGAGATTTAATGCAGTAGGATCACTTTTGTTTTCATCCATCTTAAATAAAGAATACCAATAGCAAAATTTTAATGCATAAACATACCTTAATTTCCGCTGATTCGAATAGAATGCTTCAAAATCACGTCCTAAGTTACCAAATATAGGTGATTGCTATATAAATATGTGTTGCTTTAATTAATATCAGACGATTTAGAACTATATTGATATATTTACAAGACATTATATTTACAAGTGCAATTAATTGTATTGCTAGCACTAATGGCGGACAGAAAAAGAATACAGAATAATTATTTTTGTAGTAAACATAACACAAAACATAAGTTGAGTAGTATCTGTCCCTGCTCGGTTCAAGTTATTAAATATCACCACAAGCACATAAAACAAATCTCTCCCTTGATTATTAACTTTTTTCTAGTAATGCCATTCTTTTGAGAAAACATATTACAAATATCAAAGAAATGCACATAGAAGTTAGACATCCGCATGAATTTTTTAATTGACAAAAGTTTCCAACAGATTTTTGACACTAGTACAGAGAATACTTCTCTGGCCAAAAAGTTGGAAATTCTGAGCATGCAGAATAACCCCAAAGAAATGATAATCAGTCAACTAGCAAGAGAAGGAGACATTTGTGTTGCTGTCTGTGGCAGCCATTTTTGACCTGAAAACTGAAGTTTGTTACATTTAGATATTTATTGCCAGCATTTTTTTTTTTTTTTTTGTCATCATGAGTATAGGTAAAAGAGCATTCCAACCAAAGCTGGACCTCCTGTAAATGAGACTGCCCTCATGTTCTTAAATACTTTTGATATTTGAAATAATTTAATATTTTTAAAATTTAGTTTCGTGCCTGTTTTTTTGTATGTTATATCTTTTCGGTACTTGTCTATTATAGCGGCGCCCATCGAATTATGATTACGCCAAGTTGTTGCCAAACTCATGAAGCCTATTTTTTTATATAATTTACTTGACGATATTTCTTAGTCACTTGGTGATTAATTATCGGTCGCCGCTTTATTAGACAAGTACCTCTTTTTCTTAAGTATGTATTCTTTGATCTTTTTTTAAAAAACATAATAATATTAATCCTTGGGATCTAAATTTGTTGCAACCCTCTGTTTCCTTGGTGACCCAAAATGTTTCTAAAAAAAAAGTAAACAATTGTTGACAAAAAATCTTTTTACTGGTATAATATATTACTTTTGGGCAAATTTTCATTGTACTAGAGAATAGTACCATTTTAAGTGTAGACTAATTGTTACTATTTATGTTACTTTTAAAGTACAGTAATGTGGAAAATTTCTTTCCACATTACTGTACTTTAAATAATCTTTTTATCTTTCTTTCTCCTTGCATTTCATTCTAAATTATGGATCTATTAAAAATCTTAGTTAATTAGGGCTTAGTTTATAATAATTTTTAGGTGCAATGAAGTTGAATGAGGATTTGATGAGTTTTAATATATATATATATATTTCAATAAATGTTGCTGCGGTATGTATGGTGGTGCAGCTTATCCGATGGACTTTCAGTTTTTTTAGTCAATTATCATGTGGGGCATATACTCTAGGATGGCTTATCTACCCAATATTATAGTGTTATCAGAACACAAAAGAAAAAATATCCCAGTTTTAATATTGTATTTTTTAACTGCTTGGTAAATCTTAATATCTTTGTTTATATTATGATGATCTGAGAGTAGTGAGTTTGAGGTTTACTTACACTAAGTATATTACACGAAATTTTGAGAGCTATGTGTTTATTCAGTTGGGAAGTTCTCATAGCATAAGTAGAGGTAAGAATGGTATTTCTCATAAGTTTATTCTGTGTTACGATCATAAAATATAACATATTGCCAATATGGAATTGTGTAACAGTACAGCTACATTGGTGCTTAACTAAGTGAACCAAACAATCGAGCTTTAAGTTTGGATTAGAATTATGTATTTAAAAAACAAAGTTAAATAATTAATTGTCAGTCTTTATTATACATTAATGTCAGTTTTTATTTTTCAGAAACCTGATGATGGTAATGATGAAGTTGTAGAAGGTGCTGCCTTTGCCTTGGGGAAAAATATATCAGATTTAGCAAGTTCTGCAGTAACTGTATCAGTTGCTGATTCATCTTTTAACATTTGTCATGTTTCATTGACAGAGGCAGGGATGATTCTAGAATCATCTGATGTGATACGCCATTCTTTAGATAATGCATCCTCTATACAATTAGAAGATGGGACTACTGCATTTGTTCAAAATTTTGAACGAATGGATGAATCTGATAGCTGTGATGCTACTACAAAGTTCATTGATGGTCAAGCAGTGCAGTTGGAAGATGGAACTACAGCATTTATTCATGCTGCTCCTAGAGGTATTATAAATATTTTAAGTAGAGTTCTTATTTACACTTAAAGTGAAAGTTTTAATTATTACCTTTCCTAAAAATGCATTTGTTATTTGGTATAAAAAATTACATAAAATTAATTTTAAAATTTTTCTTACTACAATTATTTTGAAAATTTGAGATTTACCAAGCAAACAAGTTGCAATTTAATTCTTTCAAGATAAAGGCTTTTTTTCATAATGAAAGACTGTTCCAATAAGTACCTAATGAAAAGGAAATATTAGCCATAGCCTAAATGGTTCTGCTATCTTCAGTTATGCAGAGATGGCAGTGGTAGCCTAGTGGTGATGATTGCGGACCTTTGACCGACATTGTTTATGGTGAATTGGGGGTTGTGTTCTGATGCCAATAAAGACCTTTCGTTGATGCGTGTTAAATTTGTCAAGACTCAAGATCTTCCCATTGGCATGGTGTGTAAGTTTAAAGGAAAGGTGCCTGCTCAGGTGTTGTTCTCATCACTTGAACAAGGCTCAATATTAAGAGGTCTGTTGATAATAGTCCTCATGTTGCTTCACAAGGCAACGTTAATATTAAAAAATCACACTCACTCGAGTATGCAAAGAGGAGAACCCCTCAGAGGCTTACCTTGACAGTGGTTCAAAATTTCAGGTCGATCACCTAATGCCTTCATGTTATGATGTTAATAAACAATTTTATCACATAATTTGAGGGCTTATCTTCTTTAAGTGAGTACGAGCATCAGACCTTTGAGGTACCTTGGTGATCTTTTTCTTTCCCATGGGGTGTACTATCTTAGATAAACATGGGTGAAAAATTTCCAGGATACTCTGCAATCCTTCTTTAATTTTGACCCTCTTCCTTTTATTGTGTTGATAAGTTTTCACAAAGATTTGGTACAACTTAGCTGGATTTGATTCTTGCACCATAAGTCCTAACTATCACTATCGCTACAAAAAGAATGAGTTTGAGGATTAGTGCATTTTGTTTCTCGCCAGTCTATAATTTATTTATATGTTGTATGAAAAGCTGACTTCTATTGATTTTTTGAATACACTATAAAAAAAATTGACACACTAAGAAGGAGTTGCCCGATAGGAATGAAATTGCATATGCAAAGACATTAGGACCGAACACGCAAGTCATTAAACTTTGGTGTCCAATGAATGAAATGAGGGAGTTCCAGCACATCAGAACTGAATAGGTGTATATAAGGAGCGATTCTCAATTGGATGGTCAAAATTTTGATTGCATTTCGACTGCGGATATCTTATGTTAGCTGCTACAATGCTTCGATGATGGATTCATGCACATTACATACTGATGTTAGAATTTGAAAGTGGTTGTGCTACCTGAATGAAAGAGACTGGTTGGACAAATCAGAGAATCACTCGATATCTGGATCAAAGTGATGAGGCAATTAGACGATGCTGGCAAGAGTGGGTCAACAATTGCAGGCATCAGTGTCAGAATGGCAGCAGTTGACTGAGGAAAACAATAGAACAGGAAGGCAGAGCAATTGTCAGAACAGCTGCCACAGCATCAGTTTAGTCGTTATCAACTATCCACCATGTGGCCGGCGCACATGTGTCCAACATGACCTCGACAGACAATTGGGAGAGCAGAATCTACACTCATGCTAACCATTACAACATATACCTCTCACACCTATACACTGTCAAGTCTGATTACAATGGTGTCAGGCATGATCTACTTGGAACTGCACTAACTGGGGATGTATTATCTTTAGTGATGAGTTCCATTTCCAACTGTGTCTTGATGACAACTGAAGATGTTTCTGAAGACATCCAGGGCAGCAAGGGGATCCTGCCCTTACTATTGCATGCCACACAGGCCCACAACATAGTGTTATGATCTGGGTTATCATCTTTAAAATCCTGACCCCTTCGGTAGTTTTTTCAGGCACACTAACAGCACAGCCGTATGTAGACATTTTACGACCAGTTGTGTTGCCATTCCTTTTGCGACACCCAGGATGTGCTTTTCAAGCAAGCTAATGCCTGGCCCCACACAGCACTTGTTGCTATGAATTGTCTGTAAGGTTTCTTTACACTTCCTTATTTTACCTGATGTCTCTCCCATAGAGCATATTTGTTACATTATGGGAATTAGATTGCAATCATCCCAGAATGTTGACGATTTATCCCAATAACTGGGGACAATTTGGCACAAAATTCTGCGGGATACCATCCAGGAACTTTATCAGTCTATGCCCTGACAGCTTGCATCCAGGCCGGAGATGGACCAACGCCTTATTGACTTCCTCCCTTTCTAATGGCCAGATTCTGAAATAAATCATTCAGTTCTGAAATTTTAATCATTTGTTTTTCTAAATATGTTCTGCACATCTAATAATTTTTATCACAATCGGACAACTTCTTCCTGTGTAATTTTTTTTTGTTAAAGAGTGTAATATCTTTAATTAAATCACAATGTGACAATAGACTGAAGAAATTATTTCTATGCAGCTCATTTTAAAACTTGGATTGTTAGTACTGACAAAATTATAGAAATTAATAAAAAATTGTTAATGAAAAGGATATATAAAATAGGTCTTGTATTACCCCCTCCCGGCTGCAGGTTTTCGAAGAATTGTATCAAAAAGGGGAGTAAACTTTAAGGTCATTCCAGATCACTCCAAGTGGATGTAATGGACTTAAGTAGATGTGATAGAGAATAATTTAGTGGATGGAACAATATTTTCATTTTACTGGAAAGGTTATAAATCCTGCTAGTTGAAAGCTGCTGAATATGATCATTTAATTTTATTGATGCTGAAACTAGCAATGATATCTAATATGTCATACTTTTCTAAGATAGTGCTAAATGCTAGAACATAAGCCAAAGTTACACTGCCCCTCAGTCTTTGGGCTCATATTTATTAGAAATCATATGACATTGTATGTATCCACAGGCCTGAAGGGAGGTTTTCTGCCACATTAACAGATATTTGTAAATTTATGCTTCTTCTCTAGTTATCCTGTTTATTTCAACTTATTTTTTTATCAATCATTAAGAATGTGAAATGATTGCTTATATTGTGTTGCCATATATAAATGTGGAGGTCCAAGAGGGATTTCCATTGAAAGGGGTATGCTTAATTCGTAAGGGGCTGGTGTCTGGGGTTTTTTGGGGGTACCGTGATAATTTCAATTTACTTATTAAATCCAAGAGATAGACTTAAGGTAGAACTGATACTTTTATTATGGAAGGATAGAGGGAAATTTTTCAAGTGGGAGGTATTTACAAAGACATATTTAACTTTTAACTTACTGTAAAATCTTATCTATATTATGCAATTTTTTTCCGTATTTTGCTCTGTGAAAATGAGGGTGCATATTTTCTCTTGGAAAAATTTAAAAAAGGTTTGTTAACACTGAACTTGCAGTAGCTGTTTGTTGTAACACAAGTGCTTTGCAGGTGTTCTTTTACACAAACGGGAATTTACAGTACGTGTCACGTATTACAACAGCACCAATAATTATTATTTGGATGCTACAATAATAAATTAGCTGTGTTCTAATGAAAGTGATTAAGATTGATAATTTGACTGTATTGTTTGTTTTGTGTTAAAATTTAAGTTTTTTTTCTATCAAATTAGGTGTTTTCATTTCTTTTTATTAAGAATTTCAATTATGTTAATAAATACTTGCACAATTTTTAAATAAAATTGTGAAAAGTTTTGGGTATCAAAAAATTTAGTGCCTTATCAAACATGCGTATTATACACATGTGTGTATTATAGTCTAGATTTTATGGTAGATCATCTTTAAAAGATAGAAGGACAAAGATTTCTATGCTCATGACAGATGTTCAAATGCATGTTGGTGCTCAGCCAAAAAGATTCAGTTGTTCATCTTGGGAATTGGGAGAGCGAGAGAGAGCTCCTGGATCGTGCTTTGCTTTTTTGTTCTTGAAAAGGGGGCACTGCATGAATTCAACTCATGATGCCAACTAGTGGGGCTATCTATCGAGTAAATAATGACATAAGTTTTATTTGAAATGCAAAGGATGTTAGCTGGAATATCTTACACAAATATAAATAGGAATTGCTTACAAATTAGAAATGTGCCAAGTTGTTTAATGGCAGGTGTCTTACAGAAAAGTTCCAAAAATTTTGAATGCAATCTGTTGCATTCTATTTTAATTCAAAAAAGAGTTTTTTAAGGATATTTTTGTACCATCAACTGAAGATTTTTATTGAGGAATATACTTTTGTAAGTTTAATGCCATGCAAAAATTTTGTAATGAAATGGAAAGGATAAATAAAGAAATTGAAAAGTACAATATATATTATTGCTTCAATCTTTTTTCATTATTAGATTGGTTAATTAAATTGTCAGATTCCTTCATAAAACCATATTAGGGCTCATTACAAGTATGAGCTTATTGTAGAATAACTTGATAATAAATACTATTACTAGTAAGACTAAAAGCAGCAGTTATCCTTGTAGCCAAAGAAATGTTGGGACATAAATTAGATATAGAATGTTATATTTGCATTTTTTTATATTTAAAGTCACTAATAAATGTTCTAGTTTAATCTTAATCTCTTCTTAGAATCTAATATTTCAAAAAGTTTAGTAGCACTGATTGGTCAAATGGAAGGGTTGCAATTTTCATTTTTTTCTTTTTGTTATAGTGTACAAGTTAGGATTAGTGTTTTATATTGTTGTTAAAACTCTCTATCTTGAAAATGTCACCTCATTTCCACCAAATCTCTTTAGTAATCGAATTTGAGTAGAATTATATTAAGTTCATGAAGATGTTTAGTATTGGCAATGTGTTCCATGTGGATAACAGGCCAAAAATGTCAGTTTTACAATTATGTTAAAAATCTTAATTTTGCCTTTTATTGTAGTATTTTTTATCACTACTTAGCAGATAATGCATCATAAAAAGGCTAAGAAATAGAAGGTATGAAAAGCCCTCCCCCTTCCAATTAATTCAAAATTTTTAGTAAAATTGTATCTAAAAATCAATGCTATATGTACTCAAACATAATGTAACAATAAATAATTTATATTATTGGTGTGTTCATGATAATGCTTTCTTTTTAAAAGTAAAAGGCTAATGAGAAACTTATAAAATAAAATTCTGTTATTAAGATGATGAAATACATTATACACAATGATATCTATATACTATTCAAATACATTGTCTTGCCTATATATCTTGATAATTGCATATTAAAAAATTAATCTAGACTACCATATATTTCAGTTTCAGATCTTATTTTCTACTGAAGATTCTTTTTTTGCTTACCTTTGAAATACTTATTTTTTAATAACTGTGAACATAATTATTAAATCAAGATATTCTGTCAGTGCTTATAACATTACAAAATGTGGTATCTTAATTTGAATACAAAGGGTTGAAACTGCAGACTGTTTTTTTACATATGACCAATCTTAAGATTGAATTTCTACAATGGCAGGTTCATTTCTGATGTGTCAATTACAATGTGTAATCTATTGTAAAAATTGTGAAACATTTTTATATCAGCAATATAATGTAAATGAATGTAGTATAAGCTAAGTAGTTCCTAAAGTAGTAGTATAAATATGTATTTTCTGTTAAAAACTAAAGTTTTTTAAAAAGGAAACTAATCATTTAATAAATTGATTGGGAACTCAGAAATCAATGTTCTAAATATCCATAATCATTAATCAAGATTTTACTTGATCAATATGCTCAAATTTGAATTTACTCATTTAAACTTTTGGTGATCACGAATGAATTTAACGCGTTTTGAAAATTACGGTAAGTGCTATTTAATCCACCATTCAATAGAGTGACAATTTTTCTAATCCGGCACCAATCAAAAGGTTCCTTTGGGATTTTTTTGTTAGAATTCGAGAGTGTTGATTTTGCCTACCTAGTAGCAGCATTTTGCATTTTGGCCTAGTGTTTAACTGTTGATTTTTCCTTTATTTTGGTGCAAGTTTTCTAATGAGTTTACATGTCATGTTTGCAAAATATTATTACTGTGTATGTAATAATGTAACTATACAACTGAGTTTATAATAGTAAAATGTTGTCAAAGTTCAGATAGTGTTCTCCATGTGGTAACAGGTGAATTGAAAAGTCCCCGGCCTACCATAGTAAAACACATTTTTTTTTTTGGCAAAATTAGTTTTTTTTATTCAACATAATTCCCTTCAAGGGTGATACACTGATTATAGCGACCCTCAACTTTTCTATACCATTTTTGTAGTACGATTTGTCCTTTGCTTCAAAATAGGCCTCAGTTTCGGCGATCACCTCTTCATTTGACGAAAATTTCTTCCCTGCGAGCATTCTTTTGAGATCAGAGAACAGGAAATAGTCGCTTGGGGGCCAGATCTGGAGAATACGGTGGATGAGGAAGCAATTCGAAGCTCAATTCATGAGTGAAATGATGAAGCCATGTTTCATCCATTGTCACATATCGACGCAAAAACTCTGGTTTATTACGCTTGATCATCTTCAAACACTGCTCCGAATCATCAACTCGTTGTTTTTGGTCATAAGTGAGCTCGTGTGGCACCCACTTTGCACAGAGCTTTCTCATATCCAAATATTCGTGAATGATATGATGTACACGTTTGGTTGATATCTTTAGAGAGTCTGCTATTTCATTCAGTTTCAATTTACGGTCATTCAAAATCATTTTGTGGATTTTTTTAATGTTTTCGTCGGTAACAACCTCTTTTGGGCGTCCACCGTCTTCGGTGCTCATTTCACCACGTCTAAACTTAGCATACCAATCCTTGATGGTTGATTTTCCTGAGGCAGTGTCCGGAAACTCGGCATCAAGCCAAGTTTTTGCTTCAACTGTATTTTTTCCCTTCAAAAAGCAATATTTTATCAACACGTGAAATTCCTTTTTATCCATTTTTTTTCACAATAACAAAAGTTGCTTCACTCAAAATGCTATAATTCTCAAAGTAATGATCCGACAGCTGTCAAATTTATACACGCATCTTTTGAGGGTTAGGGCTAACTAAAAAACATATGGATTTAATTCTAGTAGCGCCATCTATGTGTCAGGCCGGGGACTTTTCAATTGACCTGTTAATAAGACTAATAAGCAATTGGCTTGAGTAGCTTATCATAACTGATTTTGACAATTGTCATTCTGCATTAATTTTTCTTTTATATTGTGTTTTTATCAATATATTAGTATTCAATTAAATTAATGTTCAATGTTTGAATTTAATTTTGTTGTAACTAGAATAAGACAAAATATTTTCTCATATATTTATATCCTTTACACGGGTTCTGAGTGTATAAACTTTTTAAATACATGTTTTAATTAGTACATTTTTTATCCAGGATGATTTATATATCTTCAGTATCCCCATTAAAACTTTATTGACATTCAATCTAGCAAAATATCTAATCCGGCATAGCCTGGGTCCGAATGTGTTGGATTAAAGAGTTCTAAATGTATTATTTAAGTTGAATGCAAATGAGAGCTCTCTTCATTAATTAGCTTTTTGCTTCCTACTATCCAATTATGTGCTAACTTTTCTGAAAATATCATTTTAAAAGAATTACTGAAGGAAAGTAAATTTCTACAAAACTTAATTTTATACTGCAATTTTTTTTTTTTTTTTTATTATCATTTCTGTGCTTTACTGTTTAATCTTAATTACAGTATGCGTGGTTTCTTTTATAAGTAAAAAGTGAAATTTCTGGATGTAGTAAATTATCTTATTTGTAGTTTCAATTTATTTACTAAGCAAACTAATTGTTTTTTTAAAGATGATTATTTGTTTCTTTTGTAATATTAATAATTTTTTGTTATTACACAGAAGGCCTCCAAGCTGTTCAATTAGAAGATGGTACTTTAGCCTACTTATCCCAAGCTGGAGCTGAACTCTTCAATGGAGAAGCATCTGGTTTGGACCTGGAACACTTAGCAAACAGCTCTCAGGTGTGCACTGTTTTGTCCGTTATTTATGCTATATAATTTCCAAATGTAATTCCCTATTTGTTACTAAGAAAAACTGAATCACTTTCTTTGGTGACTATTTTATTGTAATTATCAAATGGTGAAAAAATCTGAGCCAATTAGTGAAAAAATCTGCAGCAAAGGCTGTTTTCTTCAAATCAGGGTTCAAGTCCTGATGACACTGAATATTTGTAATGTAGCAGGGCTGGTGCATGTTAAATTTGTCTAGGCTCCTCCTGATGCTTAAAGTTCTCTCACTGGTATGTGTGAAAGTTTAGAGAGAAAAGTGCCTACTCATATATCATCCTTGACACTGACTCCAAATTATGAACTCCATCTCCAATAGCCTTGGTGTTGCTTCTAGTGCTGCATTAATATAATAATCCATCAATTTTATTCTCTCTCCTTTCTATGCATCTGACTTTTTTTAATGTTTTTAAAGCTCCCCCATTGCTAAAGAAAAATTATAGCCAATAAGTTTCTAAATCCTTAAAATAATCCCCCCCCCATTTTTGTTTTTTTTTTTTTTTTTTTTTTTCCCCTTCCTTTTGAGTAAGAAAATATTCTACCCTTGTATTAGAGTTGGTCTGATAGTTTCTTTTGCTGAAGCAGATATTTTAAATGAGACTAGTTTTATTTTGATCCTCCTTGATACTATTATTTAAGGAGAAGTGGCAGAGCCTCTGAAAAATACATGAGTTGATTTAAAAAATTTTCAAAGCACTAGATTTTAAAGGGTTCGATTTTTGTTTCTTTTAATTGTTTATCAGAGCTTTATTATGTTTTGTAGAGAAAATAATTTTCTGATATGTTTATAATAGAATTTTATCATATATGTTTTTATAATCTTGAAAAAAAAAATTGATAAAATATGACTGTTTTTTATTTAAAAAAATGAGGTACATATTGCTTTTTTTAAAATAATATTCATAGCAACATTTTTTGAAAAAATTTCAGGCAGTTGAAAATGATGTGAAAGATCTTGACCTTAAAATGGTATGTATTTCATATTGTAAAGAATTTTTTCCAAGGCTTAAAAAGTAATTTTATTGCTTATAATTATTGATAAATTTATATAGGCATTAATCAAATTTGTGATGTATTAAATATTTTGTAGTTATTGAATTAAAATTTATTTTATTAGCTTTTAACTTTTTTTTTAATTATATATATACATTAATATTTGTAAATTATTTGAACAAAAATTAATTAACTTATTTTTTAATAATTTAAAGAAATACATGTTGAAATATGAATTATGATATATAGGTGTGTGATAAATATATTTGTTTTTTAAAATGATTTCATTTAAAGAAAAGCTTGATCTTTAAAATCAAGAGTTTAATGACACTTATACTTTAAAAGTTAGTTATTCCAACATCTGTTTATAATAAGTTTTTTTTTTCAACATTTTATTATAAGTTATCTTATTAATTTCATAGTAACATATATATTAGTTGATACTTATATATTATCACAATGTACAGAAAGCAGATAATGCAATATCAGTGCTTTATGAAATTAATGGATGATTTTTAAATTTTTTTTTCACTGCAATTGTAGTACAATTTTTAGTCAGCATTTGTATTTGCATATCGATATGTATACATATTTTTTCAAACTGTATTTTTAAAAAATATGTGAAATTTGAAACGAATCTGTAAAATAGGGGAGCATAAAATTTTGCTGCTATTGCTTTGCTAATAAAAAGGAAGAACTTGCAAAAGAAAAAGCTAGCTTCAAGAACCTCTTAATTACATGTATAACTTCAAAAATCATGTGAATGGAGTTCAGATGTAAAACTTTGAAAGAATATGGGGGTCAGCAAATTGATGAAATAAAAAAGCACAGAGGAAAAGCCTATCACATCTGAAATCATGTCTTCCATAACTTATATGGCCTTTAGTTCAAGGAATGAAAACGAACAGTTGCTTTGAATCTATTCATTAACTATTGGTATAAAATTTCTACCAAAAAAAGAGAAAAAATTACTGAAACCTGCTAAAAATATTTTACATTTTTGAAAATAATTAAAATTTAAATGTTATCTGTTTAAATATGTATGCTTGTTATAAATAATTTTTGGCTGTGTTCTTCTATTGTTAAAGTGATATCACTGACTTGATTTTGATAACAAACGAAATATCTGCAATACAAATTCAAAATTATTTCTTTGTAAATGTTAATATTGGATGCAATCTAACTTTAAAATGTCTTATGTATTTTATCAGTTAATATGATTAAGAATTATTAATTTATGTGAATATAATCAATCAACTTTAGCTGAATCAGTAGGTTTTTTTTATTATTATTTGGGGAAGAAATATTCTTTACCTCTTGAATTATTTGTGCTGGAAATTTAAAGTGTTTTTATTTAACACACATGATCAATGTATGTTTGTTCCATGTAATTTTTGTGTTAATATCCTCTCATCATTCATTAAAAAGGTCTTGCATCATTTAGCTTAAACAGCTGTAGAATTTATGTCCTTTAAGTAAAGAGACTAATAAAAATTCATTATTATTTAGAGATTATGTTATTTTTGTTGGAAAAATTAAGTAACAATAATTCTAATACAAGAAATTTATTTCATTAATAAATTTCTATAACTGTATAATCTGATTTTTTTTTTTTTTCTTTCTAGAATGATAACTATACTAAAACATCTACTCGAGCTGTCGAAAAGGCATTCCGGTGTCAGTATCCTGATTGCAATCGTTTGTATACTACCATGCATCATTTACGGGTTAGTATCTAAAAGTAACATTTTTCTGTTATTAGTTTTGAAAAAATTACAGTTAATAAATGGTTTCTATGTTCAGTTTCACCTTAACCTGGCAGTACAGAAAAGGTTACAATGGACGATTCACAGCTGTTGTCGTAGAAATTAGGGTTATGCTGGTAAAAGAGGGTGCTATAACCCTACAAAATTCATCAAATTTTGGTAAAAAAAGAAAAATTTGTCTCCAGGCTCCACTTATGATTGATTTTCCTCGCTTTAATGGCATATACAGTGTGGTCGAGGGCCTTCTTTCTTCAGCCAGTTTAGAATGTCAAACAAAAACAAAGAAAATAGAATGAGAGATAAGAATTGTAGGTGTGAACGACGGTAAAGAGAAACAAAGAAAATGGCATTGAATCGGCAGGGAACCTAAGCAAGCTGGCTAGAAATCTTGTCTTGAAAATTAGTTTTCAGTCAAACTGGAATTCCTTCACATCACTGTTCCGACTATTCATTCACTTGGATTAAAAATGAATGCTTTTAACATGTGATTAACTTTAAATCTATCCTTAATATTTCAATTTCTATAATGTATGAAATTTTTCAGCTTTTCCTAACACTGACAAGTTAAGGTGAAATGTAGTTAAGGTATAATTAAATGTTTGAGTTGCATAGTTATATTTACAAAGTGCAAACTAAGTCTTGAAAATGTTTGAGCCAGGTAGCTTGGTTAATATAATTATGTTATATATAGCCATTGCTTGACACCTCAAAGTTATTTCTACTGGAAAACTTATATAATCTTAGGAGGTGCTGTTCAGCAAATTTAACTCTGAAATTTGAAAGATATTGCCCTCTGGGTCTTACCCACTTTTAGATAAGTATGAATTCTCGATCTTGTGATATGAAGTGATCTTTTATCTCTCCTGTTGGCTATACTGTCTTTGATAATAATACAGTTATGAATAGTTGATCAAATATAGTTCTAGTTCTTTTAAAAACTATCAATATAAATACCTTGCGAGAAAGTTGCAAGTAGGAGAGATAAAAGGCCAATTCAAATGGCTTTATAATTTGAAATTGTAAGTTTCTATATAATAATTCTATGTGTAGCTGTAAAGAAACAAATGCAAATATAATTTTAAATGGGAGAACTAAATTATTTAAAATTATTATAATATTTCTATGAATTATTTTGTATGCTAGTAAAAATGAAGTTTAGAGTTATGTTGAAATTATGTGTGTATGTGGAAATAACTGCATAATTTTTATTTTATAAATGAGTTTCTGCTTATATTGTTGATATCAGTTTTGTAGTTTATTTGAAATCTTGTTTTCTGAAAAAAAGTTGTTAAGAAAAAGGTTTATAAAATTTAATTAAAAAAAAACTGTACTCTGCCAGTTCTTTAAAAAAACATTTTACTACTTCTGTTGAAGTTTGTTGTAAGACATTAATCTGGCAATTGTTTGAAAGATCTGAAAATTTGTTAGAGACAGTAAGTGCAGAATAATTGTATTTCATAGAATCCATTCTTCAGTTTCAGTTAAATTATATTTTCTAATAGTTATATCGATAAAACTTTAGGACGCTTTTATTGAAAATTCGTGTTTTAATACTAGTGTTTTACCAAAATGTATCATAATTACTGGTTATGAAAATTAATCATTATAGCAAAGAATGTCTTTCTATTTGTAATGAAAAGCCCAAAGCTACTAGCTATATAGAATTATTTGTAATTTTTAATGAAAAAATATATGGAAAATATAATAAAGTAAAAAATAATACACATTTATGTGTATCAAATTTGCATTCATCATTCAATGGAAGTTTCTTCTTAAAAAAATTCTGTATCTCTCTTATATATATATATATTGTAAAACATATGATTTGTGACTGGTTTGACTCAAATAGAAGTTTATCAAAAATATATTTATTTTTCTCTTTGAAAACTTAACAACTTTAATATTTCTCCAGCCGAACCATGCCTGTGTCTTAATGTGTAGTGTATCCGCGTAGAAGAAAGAGAACTGAAACTGACATCTTGGATTCAAAAACCCAGACATACAAGAGCACTTCTGATGACGTAACACGAGGCAAGGATCAACTTGTGATTAACATAAATTATGCTTTGCGAATGAATTATGATTGCATTCACTACAAAGTATTCCCCCCCCCCTCTTATGAAGGAACGAAAATCACTTTGAAGTTGATACAATTATAAGCAGAGAAAATAATATAAGGATGCACAATATAGAACAATAAATGAATTATAGTACTATACAAATATTTTGTTACAATCAGAAATTTTACTTTTAAATATCCTCACACAATCGCTTGGGAAAATGAACATGTCTCCCATATTTTTAGAGAGAGTTTTTTATTTTGAAGCAATTTTTCAGCAGGTGAAAAATTTTGAATTGCTTTTGGTGTAACTCTTGAAGGTATTTCCTCTGAAAATTCGGGAAAAAGAACTTAAATTTGGATTAACAAAAATTTTGTTATCACCATGTTAAGTTGTATTTGATGGATTTAGTTGTCTCATTATTGAAATTAAATTAGATACATAAGTGGGTGTTATAGTTGCATTTACAATAGAATAGTCACTTAAAAGATCAG
Source organism: Nephila pilipes (assembly GCA_019974015.1). NCBI lineage: Eukaryota > Metazoa > Arthropoda > Arachnida > Araneae > Nephilidae > Nephila > Nephila pilipes. Next base: position 174,114 of record BMAW01092621.1, on the reverse strand, counting down.
ATAATAAGCACAATGTAGTGCCATAAACAGTTGAGAGCTAGTAGCATTTTAAATCTTTTTTAATTGAAGTGCACAAATCTAACAACACTACATGTAAAATCTCTGTCCATTTTAAGTTTTTGTGAGCCATTAGAGAACTTTTAAGATGTGTATGTGGTCTCTCTATCATACCATTTGATTGTGGGTGGTGTGATGCAGAATGTATTCGATGGCTACTTAAAATGTTCGTTAGTTCACAAAAAAACTGTAAATTCGAAATTTTTTCCTTGATCAGTTGTGATTGTTACTGGTGTTCCAAATCTGGATATCCATCTATGCACCAGTGCACGTGCAGTTGTCTCAGCAGTAATATCAAGAGTAGGAATTACTTCAGACCATCTAGTGAACCAATATATGATTGTAAGACAATATTGCTTGCCATCAGAAATGGGAAGAGGTCCTATGAAATCTAGATGGATGTGAGAGAATCCAGTTCAGCAAATGTGCCAAAAGGAGCTTTGGTGTACTGAAATACCTTAGCACTCTGGCATTTGGCACAAACACGAACTCTGTCTCATATGTCAGATTTCATTTTTGGAAAATAAATTTGAAATAACTGATGTACCAGGATGAGATAGAAAATGCACATTTTCAAAAATTATTTACCTGAATGTTTTTGGAATAAAAGGTCGGGATTGGTTTGTTGACATATCACAAATGAGATGAATATCCTCCAAAGGAAAATAATGTTCCTCTAATTTTAAAGATGTGTTAGATTTTAATAATTGTTTTCATTCAAAGCCATTTACTTGTTCCTGAACAATCATTTTATAATCTAATTTTGATGGAGCTGTGATAGCATCGATTTCATTTCGCGAAAGAGCATCAGCAATAAATAATATTATCCTTCCCATTAACATGAGGAATGTTGGTTGAGAATTGGGATATATAATCTAAATGTCTAAGTTGACGTGACTCGTTTTTGTTTAAATGCAAAAATTGGGGGTTTCTGATCAGTATAAATTGAGAAATTTCGACTTTCAAGCATATGACAGAATTTTTTTATAGATGCGTAGATTATGCATATAATTCACTATCATATGTGGACTAGTTTCTTTGGTTTTTGTTTAGTTTCATTTACAAAAATGAAATTGGTTCCAATTTATCATCACACAATTGCATCAATGAACTTCCAATTGCCACATCTGATGCATCTGTCCAAAGACATTTTGATTTTCAGCCCATTGTTGCATTACTCTCAAAAGCTCCGAGGACTTGCAATCGTGGAGTTGTTCTCCCACCAATAGTCGACGAATTTGTTGAGGTTTGCTTTCCCCACATCAGGAAATAATTTACATTTTCAACTGGGCATAAGGATCAGTCTTGTCTGGCGAAATAATTACATCTCAAACAGTCATGGCTATTTCAGACGGTAGAGAAGAAACAGTGATTATATTTTATACGAGAAGTCATAATGGACTATAAAACCGCTAATTTAAAAGTTGATTCAAGCATAGTAAACCACAATGATGGGTCTGATGAAATAAAAGAAGGAATTTTGATTGCTGAAACTTCTTCCATCGTGATAAATTCAAAGGACTCTCCAAATAGGAAATAAGAGCTTTGGTATTTTTAACTTCCATCTTCAAAACAAAACTATCTCAAACCTGCTCAACAAATCAGAGGGATAGCAATGTCCGGTTGTCACCATGTAAGACGTATGGTGTGTAGCTGGTTTGAGTCAAATAGAAGTTTATCAAAAATATATTTGTTTTTCTCTTTGAAAACTTAACAACTTTAATATTTCTCCAGCCAAACCACGCCCATGTGATAATGTGTAGTATATCCACAGAGAAGAAAAAGAACTGAAACTGACGTTACGGATTCAAAAACCCAGACGTACAAGAGCTCTTCTAATGACATCACACACGAGGCGAGGATCAACTTGTAATTAACATAAATTATGCTTTGCAAAGGAATTATGATTGCATTCACTGCAATATATATATATACACACTTGTTCAAATTATTAAAAATATATGAGGATGGTTTGAAAAGTTTCCAAACTAACGAATATCCAAGACATTTTTCCTTGAATTTTTTTTCCCCTACATAGTCTCCTTGTAAATATACACACTTTTCCCTGTGATGCTCCAATCTGTTTAATTTTTCCAAACAGTACTCGGCATCTTTCTCTGTAAAATATTTGTTTACGAATTATGTTTATTTATTAATTCTTCATTTGACGAAACTTTTTAAATTAGGGGGAAAAAAGAAGTCACTTGGGGCTAGATATGGTGAGTAAGTAGAGTGGTCAAGCAGTTCAAACCGTAATTCATAGATTTCTGCCACAGCAACCTCTGCATTATCTTGGTGAAACAGAATTTTTTTTTTTTTTTTTTTTTTTTTTGCCAATGTGGCCCCTTTTGTGCAATTTCTGTCTTCAGCTTGTCAAGTAATGGTGCATAGTATGCTCTTGTAATGGTTTTTCCTGTTTGAAGATAATCAATTAAGATAACTCCATGACTATCCCTTAATAGTCACCAGAACTTACCGAGCCAAAAAAAACAGTTTTGAATTTTTTTTTTTCCCCTTGGACCAGTTTACCTTTGCAGTCCACTATTTTGACTGTATTTTTGTTTCAGGCACATAATGGTGTATCCAAATTTCACCTATAGTAATTAATTGGCTGTAAAAACTCTGATTTATTGCACTTAAATTGTGCCAACAGAGCATTGGAAATGTTCAGTAGAATTCGCTTTTAGTTTAATGTGAACTAATGTGGCACCAATGCACTGACACTTTTCTCATGCCTAAATCTTGATTCAGTATGAGACAAACATGTTCTTTGGGCATATTTATAGCCTCTGCCATCTAGTAATTTGATTCGACAGTTGTCTAGCACCATTTGGTACACTTTAGCAATGTTATAGTCAGTGATTGCAGTTTTTGGACATCCTGAACATTTATTGTCTCCCAAAATGGTACAGCCACATTTAAATTCAGTAGCTCAAAATTTCACATTGGTAAATGATGGTGCCAAATCCTCGTACACTGTGTCCAACTCATCTTTGATTTGTGTAGGCATATTGCCTTTCAAAATCCAAGTACTTAATGATGGCTTGATACTTGATTTTTTTTTTTTTTTTTTTTCGTTTTCATAAAAAGACTCGCATTGACTTGCTCTAATGATCTTTAAACATTTTTTTATCTAAGTAGCTGAAATTTTGGTGAGTACCTGTCAAAAGATGCACAACCTCATTCCGTAGCTTTTATTGATGAGTGCTGTTATTTTCATGTTAAGGTCGGAAACTTTTCATATCACCCTCGTAATGTGTCATGTTTTAAAATGCAGTTTAGGATTAAGTTTGCTAGAATGTGTGTGAGTGTGAAAATCAGTGTTGTTATATAAGTATTTCATATTTTATATGCAATTTTTGGGTTTTATGTAATAAAATTATTCAAGAATTAGAGAATTTAATATTTACTACATAAGTTAATAATTTTTGTTAGTTATCTAAATATGTGGGTTAATTTCTCTTTTCAGTAAAGGCATAGAAAGGTAATTACTCTCAAAATTACAAGTTACTTATATATGCTTGTAATTTAGTTTTAAAAAAAAAACATATTTACAATATTGGTAATGAGGCTTTAAAACTTGGTAGTTTCTTAGGAGTTCATATTGTGTAGTCATGTAATCAGGTGAGTAAGTATGATACTCGTTTTATTGTACCCTGTAATATCTGATAGCAGGAACAAATATTGTTATCCCTTATTTGTTATTGAGTAAATTTGCATAAAGGATATAATAGAAATAGGCTGCACATCTAACGAAAAAGTTGGGGTAAAAGTGAGCCTAAATATTTGATTAATGTATCTTAAATAAATTGATTGCTATAATTTACAAATATAGTTATTTTATCTTGCAAGAAAAAGTCCTCACAAAACTATTCATTAAAATTACGAGGCTGCTTCCTGTATAAGCAGCTTATTGATTAAAGGTAAATTTTACTGTAATTAATAGCAATTAAAAATTGCGAAAAATAAAAGAAGCTTAACGAATCTGAACATCCAAATGATTTTGTTTAAAAAAACGTATTATTTTTTTTAAGCATATAATGTTTTTTTCCTATTAATAAAAATGTAAAAATTAACTTTAATTTTTAATAGTGACTTCAATTTTTTTTTTTTGTTTAATCATTTACCATTAGTAACTAATACTTTTGCAATTTTTAGTATAGAGTCACTTCAAAACCATGAACCATCAGTGTAGATTTCATCAAAATCATTAACATTTCATCAAATATCATGTATAACTTAATGATCTATTTCTGACTTTTCAAATTAAGGTTCATGAACGAGCTCATACTGGTGATCGCCCTTTCAAGTGTACTATAGATGGATGTGGCAAAGCTTTTGCCACTGGATATGGTCTCAAAAGTCATACACGAGTCCACACTGGGGAAACTCCTTACAAGTGCCCTAAAGAAACATGCTTCAAAGCCTTTAAAACCTCAGGTGACCTCCAAAAACATGTTCGAACACATACAGGTTTGTAACTTTTTTTATACTACTTGCACTTTCATCAAAAAAGGGGAAGCAATCAATGAATTAAATTGTCTGCATATCTGCTTAAAATGATTTATTGTGAAGTTGAAAAATTTTATGTAATGCATTTTTCCTTTATTTTAAGATATTAGAATGATATCATTAATTTTTAATAGTTTATTATTAATGAATTATTGATTGATTATTATATTTTATAAGGTTTTTGTTACTTGCCTCCTAAAATTATTTCTAATGAATAATTTTTTATAAATTTTTATGAATAAAGTTGCCATGAAATATTGAATACTAAGATGCTTTGCTTGCATAATTTTTTTTTTTTTTTTTTAGATAATAGTTAAAATCTGATGCATACATTACCTTTAAAAAAAAACGCTTTTAGAAAAGTGTATAATTAAAAATTTATATTTTGTTTGAGAAACCTCAAACCTGGCAAATTTGTTTCAATGAGACCATATTGCTTTTTATTTGATAAAAAGTAATCTTGAATAAAAATGAAGGATTGAATGTTACAATCCCTTGAAAGATAACACTGTTTTAAAAGTAGGATTGTTTTATTTCACATTAAAATGTGAGGAGACAATACCCTGCAAATAAAATCCTTTCTAATTTCTGATGCTAGTAAAGTGTAAATAATCTTTTAAAGAATTAACATGAAAAATTATTTTAAATATTGAAATGGAGTAGAAGAGTGAAAAGTGTGTAAAAAATAAATTTGTTATTTTTGTACTAAAACTTGGATATAAAGATGAGAATCCTCTTTAGAGGCAAAAGTCGAGAATCTGAACAATGGAGCGACTCTTATACATGTACTTTGTGATTGTTACTTGAACAGTGGAAGTTGAAGTATGCTTGTTCATGGTCATCTGTCAAGGCAGAAGCTAGCTGGAAGAAGAGATTAATTCCCAGTATTTGATTTGTGCCATTCATAGAAATAAAAGTAAAACATGAATATATAGAAGACAATGATATGAATAAACTGATCACAAAAGTAAGGATAAAAAAATGAGAGTGTATTTGATATTTTAGAAAACTGTCTTTTGAACATAAGGAAGATTTGTAAGAATGTACATAGAACAGTGGTGAATAGAAAGTCACCTACTTTTAGTTGTGAAAAAATACAATAAATTAATGATATTTGTGTAATGTTTTTACATTACAGATTTGTCTCTCTCACAATATATTCTTATTTCTTAAATTTTCATGTGAAAATAAAAAGCTGGAATAATATCAGAAAAAAATTTAGTCTAATAAAATAATATTCATTTTGGAGCCACAGATTATAAACTTCAAAACTTATGTTAACAATCTCTTTTGTTAGCCTTTGCATTTTTTTATCAGAAGAAATTGTTCATCTTTTTAATAATCATTTTAATAAATGTTATAACCTCTCTTCACTTTTTCCCTAAGTTCTATTCTCCATTAAATAAAATTTAACAATTTTATGAGCAATTTACTTTTTCTTTGAATTAAAATAAACAATGTATGAAGTAGTATTGTATTCATGCATTTCCACATAAAACATAATTTTCCATTTTTAATCATTAATTTTCTGTTAATTAGAATTATTAACAGAAAACTTATTCATTAATCCCTTCTTATCCTTTTAGCATGTTTTATATTTGTTTCTGCCTAATTCATTAATTAATTGTTTTGGTTCCTGTATGTATTTTTGTAATTTACCCCATGCTTTAATTTACATTCCTATCCTCTTCTGGGTTGTTGTTTGTTGTTTTTTTTATCTGTCACGCAAAACCAGTCTGTCTTTCATCTATGTCAGCACTACTATACCAATAGATGTTACTTTGAGGTATATTTAGATTATGTTAACCTTAACTATCAACCTTATTGTGTTACTACACTTTTTTATTTGGAATAAATGAAATTGCAACCCAAGTTTCCATTGCAAAAATTGTTTGTCTTGACGCATACTATCATTCATCTTTTCTCTTTAGAGTTCAGGATCACCCTGCATAAATATTTAATGAAATTTTATAGTATCGGCTAATTATAGCTCATTGTTTGTAATCAAGTCTGTAAATTAAATCATGAGTTCTTGTATATTATCACTATCACTTTGGTGCCTTTTTTACAAAGGAAGAAAAGCAATGCTTTGGGAAGCAAACATTCATTTATTTACATGCATATAGAGTTATATAGAAATAGTATGTTTTTATTATTTTTTAATGGACTAAAATTAATGTGACGTTACAATCACATGATAGCTTAACCACATGATACCTGCCGATGTAAACAAGTCTTGTATTCGTTTGCTTATCACTGTGTTTGTGAAATGTGTTGTGCTTCATAAACTTAAGTAACTTCCATTTTACTAAATGTATTACTTTTTAATTGAATAAGGAATTATCACAAAACTTATATATTTTTCACCCTAAATAAATGTAAAAATTGAAATTTTGGATTGCTGTAGTATAAAGGTATTGAATCATTCTTTTATCAACAAGTTGAAATAATAGGCTGCAAATTTATTTGATTTACATACAGATATTTTGTTATACTTATGAAAATATCCTTATTTAACTATGATTTTTTTTTTTTTTTTTTTAGTATTTAAAAAAGGTATTTTTACTGCTCTTTAAAATTTAATTTAATAATATTATTTGAAGAAAGTTTAGATTTTTAATATGTTAGTACTTGTTTTTAACAGTTGTTTAAATTTGTGGTATTGGGAAGCATTGTGTGGAATTTCATATTATGATGTATTTGTTTTTTGAATGAAATACTGAAGAGAATTATATAAAATTAAGCTTGAGGCTTGTGTGCAGATCCTTTCTTTCAGTGAAAACGCCATCTTGTTTCAAAATTTATCTCCCAGATACGAAAATTTATACATTTCCTTTCTTGCTTTGAAAATGCCAACTTATTTTGAAATTTGTCTTCCATAGACGATGCCATCTTTTTTCCGCTTTTGAAATACCCACTTTTGGTGCCATCTTGGTATGATTTCAAAAATTTTGCCAAGTGGCCCAGGCAAACTAGGACTTTACCCAAATTTTAAATAACTATAATTCAAGGTACAAAATTACACCTGTCAGAACAGAATCAGCCTGATAAATAAAATATCTTTATTTCATGAAAGATTTAGAAGAGCTTTATTACACTTCAACAATTCACATTTATTTTTCAGATGATTTAGAATAATTACAATGCTAGAATAAATATTGGGACCTTTATTTTTAACATGTTCGAATCAACTGATGATCTGTTGATGTGTAACAATATTTACAAAGGAAATTTTTTGAAATACAAAATAAGCTTAATCAAAACAAAAAGGTGAAAATAACTCAATGTCCTATAATAGTTCAAAAATGTATCTTTTTAAAGCAGAAAATACTTTAAAGATTATATAATAAGTATACAAACAAATGTCAGAGCATGTTTAAATATGCTTAGCTTACTGAATGACATTTTAACAACCCAATTCAACAAGAATAAGACAATAGGTACATAAAGATATGCTCAAATTATTTCCTGCCAAATATAAATAATTGAATAATGCAAGAAATATGATAATATTAAGTATATTAATCAAAATAAAGTGGATATGCAAGATAAATATACTACTAGCGTATAGGAAATCTTGTGTTAACACACACCATGCTGGTTTGTATATGTAGATATCGCATGATTCTGTGAATTCAGTCCATTTACTTTAAGAAACTTTAAGCTGATTTTTGTGATTTCTCTTCTGATAGAAAATGAAGTGCATTAGATTTAAGAATAGATTTAAAGCAACTGTTCTCTGTAGTTTCTTGATTTTGGTTACATATAAATTTTGTTTGATATGATTTAGAAGGTTGTTGGTCCTCTCCCCTGTGTTTTTTACTGCATCATTTAACTGAACATGCTTTCAATGTGTTGTGTTTTTAAAAGATTGGTGTTTGCTTAACTCACTTTAAGTAATGACTTTTTAGAATCTTCGACCAATCAGGCCTGTTCGGAAACGCTTGATGAAATGTTTAACTAAACACTTGATTAACTTGAAGTGTTTCAAGTTTCGTCAAAGCACTATAAAATATTCTCTGTTTGATCATGCCAGAATATTCTATAAATCTAAATTGAGATAAGGTGGTTATGACTTGAAAAAGTTTGGGAGTCAACTATCACAAAATTATTGAAGTTAATCCAATGATAGTTACAAGTGTAATTTGTAGGTTGAAATTGAAGTTTTTTGACTAATTCTTGGAATAACTTTAATGAATTTATAAGGGAAGGATTGTACTTGAAATTGAGGAGTTGAAATTGGAGATTGGAAAGTATTTTAGAGTTTGTAAAGTTGATAGTCTCTGGATTTTAGTAGGCTGGCTTGTGGTATGGAAGCTCAGAGAGGGTATTTATTTGATCTTCATCATGTAATTGAGTTTCAAAATGGTGAGGTCTATCTTCAGTAGTTGTTTAAAAGCATGATGTTAATATGTAATCAATCAATCTGGATTTTTGTTCTTGTAGAGAAAACCTTTTCAAAAAGGACAAACTTGACACTCAACAGAAGAAATTACACATTGGAACAATTAAAAAAATATATTCATAAACAATTCTCAGTTCATACTGATTGTGGGATAATTTATTATAAACAAAATGAATATTTTAACCATCATTATAGTTTTAAAACATTAACCATCATTCTAAAGTTTATAAAAGTTGAAATTTTGCATTGAAATAAAATATCCAACTTTCTGCAAAAGGCAAAAATTTTTGAATGGAAAAATTGATAAAGTTGCAATCAAATTATTAATTCTAGTGTATATTTTTTTGAAATTTGCATTAATAGGATAAATTATATTTTTAATCTATAGTAAGTGTTATGTTATATTTTAAAAATTTATATATTGTAGTTTAGCACATATAATTGATTAGATTTCATTAAATATTCCTTTAAACTGCGAGAATGAAAGATATTTAAGGACATATTATATAAAGCTCTCCTTATCATCAGTAAATAAGATATTTTGGAATTATGTATGAACCTTGGTAACATGCAAAGTTTCTGAGGTGCCCTCTTCCCTTTGATGCCCTAAACACATGCTTATCTTGCTAAATGAATAAGCCACCTCTACTTCTAACGATAAAAAAGATTATAAAAATTAACACTGAACATTGCATAAACTTTTGGATTGATATTCTGCATATTTTAGCTATTGTCATTTTTGTGTTGTGATTTGCCTATTTTTTGGAGCAAATTGTGCAGAAAAGACAAGTCCCAAACCGAACTTTCATCTTTATGTTAGGCTGCCTTCGTGTATGCACAACAAGAAAAACTGACCCTGCTTCTTTCAACATGATTTTTGTTAATACACAAGTACCAAATTTTGTTTTTAAAAGCATAAAAAATTAGGTAAAATAATTTTGATTTTGAATATTGATTTGTTGCTTTAATATTTAGCTAACTGCTAGAAATGGACTGGAAGTTGAGAACTCACTATAAACTTACACATTATATATTTGTATATTTATTCAGATTCAGTTAAAATTAATTCGCACCAGCCTCCAATTTTAAACATAGTAATTGTGGAAACCCATAACCACCAGAATATTCTGAGAGATAACAGGAATAAAACATAATTCAGGATTTAAGCATCACAGGACAGAAATAAACTTAAAATAACCATATATTTAAATTATAAATAATTAATCAAATTGAAAATAATATAGAATCATTTTGTTTATTATATTGTCTTTTGTGCATTGAAAATCTCCATTAATGTTATAAGAGCATTAGAACACTTTGCATAATTTCTGCTATTATATTTTTTTGATTGGTTAAACATATATATGTTATATTGCACATTATTTCATCTTACAGGTGAGAGACCATTTAAGTGCTCCTTCAGTGGTTGCAATAGAGCTTTTACTACCTCCAACATTCGCAAAGTACATCTTCGGACACATACAGGAGAACGACCTTACGTCTGTAAAGAGGAAGGTTGTGGTAGAGCCTTTGCTAGTGCAACCAATTACAAAAATCACATTAGGATTCATACAGGTTTGTTTATAAAACATTTATATAACTGTTACTATTTAAAATTTTAAAAATATTTCATTATTGTGTACAAAAAAAAAATCTTTAAAGTAATGTTATGTATTTTTGTAAATGTTGTTCATTGTTTACAGTTCAGACTTACGTTTTAACTGAAATAGCATAAAATCTTGAAAAAGAAGAATATGATCTTATAATTTCTTTACAATATTTTTAAGGTGAGGAAAAGTGTATATATGTGTGTGATTCCCTGCCTAAGTACTTTATTTTACTGGATCTCTCGCAATCTGTATTAGTACTTCACTTAAAATTAATTTTCCAAACACTTCTCAGAATGGTTTCTGTTGCCTTTACATTACGAGAAATTGACAAACGGGGTTAAACATCCCAAACCTCAGGCTATAAAAGAGGATGCAATCTTTTCCACTCTTTTTTTTTTTCCCCTCCCTCCCACTTTTGCTCAATGTCATCTGTGAAATGCCACTGCTCTGTGCTCTTATGTGATGTCTGTTCTCAATGTTTACTACATATGCAACTATGATTTAATAATGCAAAATGTTCACTGAAGTAAAGTTTGTTACTTACAAAGGGCTGGATTCTTCCCTAAAAGCTACGGCACCAGCTTATGTATTTTGAGACATATATATATATATTACCAATTCAATTTTAGATTTTTTATTTCTCTCCTTCTTCTTAAATTAGTTTTTAATTTGATTCATATGAGTTTTTTACTTGATCTTGTTTAAAATGTTTAATTTAATATTCTGACTTTAACACAATTTTATAAATGAAAAATCATATTGATTTCGTTTTTATTATGTTTTAAACTTTTTGATTAATAAGGATGCATTAATTGAGAAAATTGTAATATATTTATTTCTTCCAAATATTGCTTTTTAGGTGAGAAACCGTATGAATGTTCAGTAGCTGGTTGCAACAAGAGGTTCACAGAATATTCCAGCCTGTACAAGCATCATGTTGTTCATACTCATTCAAAGCCTTACATTTGCAGCTTTTGTGGAAAAAACTATCGACAAACATCCACATTAGCCTTGCATAAAAGAACTGCCCATGGAGTAATTGAACTGACTGATGGTGCTTCAACATCTCCCATTGAAGAGGTTCATGGGGGTAAGCAGAACTTTTTAGTAAAATAATTTATTATATAATGTTTAATAACATCTAGAATAAAGCTCTCCCTAATGTGACAATTTCTTGAAACCGACATAATTTTCATAAACCCAAAATGCCATGTGTCATTGAATGATGGATTGATCTCTTCTCTATCATTCTTATATTTGTATGTTGATCATTTAGAGTGGATAGTATTTAGAGTACAAAATATTAATTCTTTTTTTTTTTTTTTATGAATTAAGGTCAATAATTTAATCAGTTGAGTCTAATTTGTCCAAAAATGGAATGTATCACTTCACTCTAACCTTAAAATTTTATTATGTTATTTCATGTGTCCAGTTTTACTACACTGAAGATTAGTTCTTTTAGTATGAAAGACTTATCTGAATTTAGGCATGCCCTGCTGATATTGTATAGTCAAAAAATGAAAATTATTCCAATCCATATTAAATATTTGAAATATTATGTATCTAATAGAACAAAGTCAATTTCTATTAGAAAATATCTGAATATGTATTATACTCAGAATTTAAAAGGATTATCTTCTCTTGCCTCTGTACGAAGTATTTTAAAAATACTCCAATTTTTCTATTATTTCAGAAACAATTCTTAAATTATATCATTTAATAATTAAATTTGTCTTGATTAAACATGATTTTGTAAATTTTTTTACAGCAATTTTAGGAAATGAAGCTATTATATGAATCATAAAATAAACCGTAGTTCTATATGTTTACCAATTTCTTATAATTCCTCATGTGGTTAATTTATAGAAACTTTCATTGTATTAATTTTCTCTAAAACATTTGTATGGAATTAGATTTTTCATCTATCATAAATATTCCATGCTTCTTAATAACTTTTAGGAACAAAAGCAAACACTTCTGTGATAGGAATTTTAAAATTTCCATCTTATTGTCAGTCTAATAATGTTTTTCGAGTAATTCCCTCTTATATCATTGGCTACTTAAGTATGCTCATGTCATTTTTTTTTTAGTTAAAGAATCCATTGGCATGCAACATTCACAAAATGCAGTAATATATCTTTTCATTTTAATAATAATAACTTATTATTAAAATGAAGAGATGGGTAACAGGAACTACTGATATGGCTTTCATTTTTATTTTGTTATGTTGTGTAGGCTCAGTTTTGTATCTCCACTTTCTTTTATACTGAATTTTTGTGAATGAATATTAATATGGCTAATATATATGTTAGAATCTTAGTGAATATTGATAAAAGTGTCCTCTTTTTTCTGCTTTAAAGCATTTTCAGTGTATTTTAAATTATAGAAAATTGGAAGGCATGGGCTTCATTGTAAATTTACAAAAAATTAAAAAATGGAATTATATTTCAATGAAAAGTATAAATGAAATTATCCCTGTGGAATGATATTCACAATAATTTAGTTTTTTCATAATTAAAGTAATTTCATTTGGAATTTCTCTTTCATAAATGTGAAATTAAAAAGTACAAAAAAAAAGTGGCTTTTTTCTTAATGCTATTTCTGGGTTCATTTTTTTGTTAGTATGTCTTAGAAAATATACGTTTTAAGATGTTTTGCTGTTTTTTTCTATAAGTTATATCTGAAGAATTCTAATTGTAATGAATGAATTTCCAAGTGAATATACAGTGATTAAAAATATTTTTTTTTTAATATTTAGAATCTGAACAACGAATTGATGACCCTGCAAATGTTAATTCTGAAGAAATGTGTGTAGATGAAGATGTAGACCAAAATGCTGTTCTTAAAATTTCTGATGCTCATCAAGTTTGTTGCATAACTACTTATAATATTCAAATTTCTCCTTAAAAATCAAGACTATGAATTTTAAATAATAATTTCTTTTATGTACCTCATTATGCATATATTTCATATAATATTTATATATTTCTTAAAAATGTTAAGAATTTATTGGTGACTATTTTAAGTAAACTAATAGTATAATAAATCTGAAAAAATTTCTGGAATAATTGAAATATTTAATTATAAATTACTTCATTCTATTGAATATATCTCATATGTATTAATTTTGTGTTTTAAGAAAAATGTTTTATTTGTTAATATGAATACGTATGTTAAAAATCAAATTTGTATAGATTTTATTTTTGTATATATCAGTTCTATTTTTCTTTCGAAATAAAAATTTGAGAAGAGAAATTTTACTGTACGATTAAGTAGAAATCTTTTTTAAGCATGTATTTTAATTAATTGATGTGTTGAAATAATCAGACATTTAAAAAATTCCTGAGATGACATAATTTTCTATTTATAATTTACTGGGAAGTGTATGAATGAAAAATTTGTGCAAATAATTTCAAAATTTCTTGCTTTTTTTAAAAAAAATTACAATGTGTGTTTTAGTTAAATAGTTTTTAATTAGGATTTCTGAAGAAAAAATTAATCTGCAAACCAATTACATTATTTAGTAACACATTTCTTGCTCTTATGTAGGAATCTGCAGATACTAAACAGTTTCCTACTATTGTTACTCTTCAGAGTGATGTACCAAATCAGATTTTGCAAGAAGTAAGATAACGAAAAAATATTTGTATGTTTATTGATTCTGATAAAACTGTTACTATATATATATATATATATAATTTTTATGTATCTTCCTTTCCCAGTAACTTGTATAAATAGTTCTAGATACTGAGGGAGGAAGATACATGAAAAATTTTAAGAAGTTTAGTTTCGATTTTGGATTATTAAATGTACTGTATATTCTATATTTTGTATTGTACTCTTAAATAAATTTTATATAGTAAAATAAGTTTGCAGAGGAATTTAACATATTCTTGAATTAGTCTTTCCATTATGTCTTTTTGTATTTTATTCTTTAGGATTTTTAATCTAGATAGAATATCTATTGTAACTCAATTCTAATTTCTTAATTGTAATATTCCATCCTTGCAATACATTCATTATTTCAGCATCCCGTGTATGCAGTTCAGCTTCAAGAAGATGGTACAGTATCTCCTACATTGCAACAAATAGTACTAGTTACTGATTCTGCACAGTTAGCTGCCTTACAACAATTTACACAACAGGGCCAATTTGAATCTGTTCTGACGCATGCCGATATGAATTCTGCACATCATGGTCCTTCACAAGTTAGTGTGAATTCTTCAAAGCAAACTACAAAACCAAATAGGCGCCTTCATTGTAAATCAAATGATGAAAGATCTGTTCATAAATTATAAATTGTATATAGACTGCATAAAACTAGTCAATCTCTAATGTTGTCTCAAAATAAAAGTTCTTTGTTTGTATTCTTATAGTATGTGTTGTTATGATGCAAGTTTTTTGTAATTAGCCAAAAAAAATAGTCATTGAACATAAACAAATAATAAACATTTTTTTTTTTACCTTAATTACCGAAAAATAATGAAAAGAATTTCTGGGATGAAAATGCTTTTTAAGTTGAAGGGTTTTTTTATTATTATTATCAAGTTATATATTTAGCTACATTATAAACTGTTAATAACTGACCTTTTAATTTCAAACTGGTGAGATGATAACACCTTCTGAAAATGGCACCTCTCTAAGCATCCACAGTATAAAACTAAAGGTCTCACTATATTTAACACACATTATTCCTTTTTATGGTATTTAATTGAAATCTGAGCTTAATCTTGATTCTAAATAAGGAGCATGCAATCAAATTTTGATTCAACCTAAGGTCATCTGGAGGATTTAAAGTGTGATGTAATGATCTTGTTTAAAAATAATTTAGTTTCTAATTTTTCTCGTTCCAATAAACCCATTTGTAAAGAGTTCATCTTTATATTGTAGCATAATTCCAAGTTATCCTTTAATTTATGCAATCATGCATTCTAAAATCAACTTTCCCAGAATTGTAAATCTGTGGGAAATAATCTCTACTAGACTTAAATACATCATCAGAAATTATGATGTACATGTGTATTAAACATATTGTATACAGATCATTAAACTAAATTTGGTGTAGACATGACCGATCAAATGGGGTAGAAATATAGCACAAAATCTAAGTCTCGCAGATGGCCACTCCAAGTATTTTTCCAATGTCCTTGATTTAGCGTGGCTGCTTTAGCCTAGTGGTCATGGTTTCGGATTCCTGACCAGCGGT
Source organism: Nephila pilipes (assembly GCA_019974015.1). Classification (NCBI taxonomy): domain Eukaryota; kingdom Metazoa; phylum Arthropoda; class Arachnida; order Araneae; family Nephilidae; genus Nephila; species Nephila pilipes. The sequence goes on along the minus strand of BMAW01092621.1, from coordinate 158,324 downwards.
TTTTGTTCAGTCGCAGGTTCGATCCTTGGCTACCAAAGACCCGCCGTGTAGCCGGGGCTGATGCAGGTTATATCTGTTGGGGCTCAAAGTCCTCCTTTTGACGTGTGTGGAAGTTAGGAGAGGGGGGCCAGCTTAGGTGTCATCCTCGTCACTTGACCGAAGTTCAAAATTACGAGGTCCGTCGCCAATAGCCCTCGTGTTGCTTCTAGTGTGACGTTAATAATAAAACTAAACTGAAACTAATAATTGATTTAGCTGGCATAGATTCCTGGATTTTGTACAAGCAAACAACAGGAGAAAATATTGAGGCAAGATTTTTTACTCCAATTAGCAGTAGAACTTGCCGACGATTTTCGTGAAGCCCGTGAACAACCAAAAGAAAGAACAAATACAAAAACGATCGTTGCTTAAATCTACTACAGATTCTTATCAATGTAAGACGTGTCAAATTTGGTATTTTAACGAAAATAAAATCATCAAAATTTGTTCTAATTTTCTGAAAAATATGTTTGCGGAAAATGTACAATGGAGATACCTTGTGTACATAAAAAATGCAATGAACAATGAATTAAAAATTCTTATTCTTTGTGTTTGTAATATAAATTGACAATATACAATTTTGTTTAATTATAATAAAGTTAATTTGTTTATTTCCTTCTCAATATCCATATTTCATACATTCAATCAGGGAACACTGAGTCCGGTAATTTGGCTATGGTAGAAATAGGTATGTAATAAGTGTTGGTATGTTTAGTGATAAGTGATCCAGGTTTATTCCCAAGTTAAGAATGCTGCTCAAGGTAGATCGTTTCCATTATGTACTATAAAAAAACCTCAAATGATGAAACCCTGCTTCGTAGCTGGTTAATTTATTCAAAAACTCAAGACTCGGTATTTTGTTTTTGTTCTTTACTTTGGAAAATAGTATACAACAATCTACACTATTTATAGGTGGCTATAATAACTGGAGAAAGCCGTTGACTGTTAATTCAAGATCATGAGCGTTTTATTTGTCCTTGATTGATTGCTTGAAAAGAATTACTAAAATGACTAAATTTATGTTTGACTATTGATAAATACAAATCAAATTAATATAAATAAGGAAACAGAACAACTTAAATTACTATTTCAAAGAATTGTAGATGTGATTCTATTTTTATATAGCTTGTAATAATCTTCCTTAAAAAAATACGATTATATACGAAAGATACGATTATATAAACAGAATAAAAAATTCAAAAAACAGAATTGTGCATTAATTGACACATATATCATGTTGCTTTTGCGTTAGGAAATTAAAATCCATAACAAAACTAAAAAGGATATAGAAGTAACCATGTACTATAGTATCCAAATGGATTATACTATCCTTTTATTTCCGATAAGGAACTAACTTTAATCATTAAATATGTAAATTTTGAAGAGAAAATATTATCTATAAATGAGTCACTTATTGAATTTATTGAAGTAATTGTTGTGAATGGAGAAGGATTAGTGAAACATCTATTGAAAAAATTAAGTGATATTGAGATATAGATATGAATTGTAGAGGGCAGGCATACAACAATTGTAGCAACATGAAAGGGAAATATAAAGGGGTTCAATCTAGAATAATTGCTCTAATTTAAATATGCATATCACACTTTTAATTTATTAGTTTGTGATACCACCTCCAGCAGTGTATATTGTAACGTTTATACGAGTAATGCTTGTTTTCTGCATCTACAAAAAGATGGGAAGACCATTATATGACACTAGTTAGGAAGCCAAAATACATTCGGTTAAAATAGTATATAACCAGTTTGAACAAACTTGTAATTGAAGAATTTATTGATGCAAGTAACGATAATACAGTAGTATCCGAAGCTAAAAGTCTATTAGATTCAATACAAGAATGTCGTTTATTTTATGTTTAACGGTACGGTTAGCCAAAATTAACACTATCAATAAACTATTTCAAGCAAAAACAATTGGTTTTTACACAGCTTTTAAATTTAGTCAATAAAATTTAAGAGCAAAACTTAACACATTTTAACCGTAGCACATAATTTGAATTATTTCAGAACATTTTCTCGAAAAACGAATTCGAAAAGTAGCTTTCCAAGATTGCAGATGAAGTTATAGAAAACCCGGTAGAGGAATTTGGATGTTATTTTTTTAATACTGCAATTGATACTGTTATTGTACAAATAGAAGATATGTTTAAAAGTATTCAAAATATTATATCTGATTTCAAATTAATTACTGATATAAAAACCCTGGAAAACATGAATTAGAAAAATGATCCTAAAACTTTGTAAAGTTTTATAACAAAAATGTAATGGAAACCTAATCCAGGAAATTGGTTTGTTACAGGATTTGATTTTGAGTGAAAGGGGTATAAATAACACATATTGCAATACATACGAAATAACAATTATGAGTTATTTCTAAATACACATTATAACAAAAAAAAAACGACGCACCAAGATGGAGTTGCCTCATTGTAATGAAATTTCGTATGCAAAGACATTTGGACCGAACATGCAAATGATTAAAATTTGGTGTCCAACGAATGAATAACGGGAGCTGCAACTCATCAAAACTGCACACTCAGCTGGTGTATATAAAAAGCGATTCTCAATCTGATAGTCAAATTTTCTGTTGCATTGCGATTTAGGATACTTTTCAACGACTAAAAAAAATGCCTCGCCGCAGGATTCGAGCAACTGTCAGAGTTTGAAAGGGGCAAATTGGAGAATCGTTCGTCATATGGGTCGAAGCGATGCGGCGATTAGAAGATGCTGGCAAGAATTGGATGGACAATGGCAGATTTCAGCGTCATTATGGCAGTAGTCGACCTAAGGCTAGAGCATATCAGGAGGACAGAGTGATTGTCAGATCAGCTGTCACAGCGCTTCATTCATCGTTATCAACCATCAGACGTGCGACCCGCACAGGAGTGTCCACCATGACTATTGACAGACGGCTGATAGAGCGAAATCTACCCTCGTACCGACCGCTACGCCACCTGCCACTCACGCCTGCACACTATCGAGCCAGATTACAGTGGTGCTTGGCTCGATCAGGTTGTAATGATGCTGACTGGGACGAATAGTGTTTAGCGACGAATCCCGCTTCCAACTGTGTCCTGACGATCATCGAAGACGTGTCTGGAGACGCTCAGGGCAGTGTGCCGATCCTGCTTTCATTATTGCATGTCCCACAGGTCCTCAACCAGGAGTTGTGGTCTGGGATGCCATTTCCCTTGTTTCCTTTGGTCTTCATTAGAGGCACACTTACAGCACAGTGGTACGTCGACAACATTCTGAGACCTGTTTTGTTACCGTTCCTTTTACAGTACCCTGGCCTTGCATTTCATCAAGGTAATACCAGACCACATACGGCACGGTATGCTATGAATTGTCTTACAGCTTGTCAAACACTTCCTTGGCCAGCCATATCTCTCTCCAATCGAGCATGTCTGGGATATGATAGGAAGGCGAATGCATCTACCAAGGGAATGTTGATTACTTCGCCCGACAATTGGAACAAATTTGGCAAGAAATACCGCAGGAGACCATCAGGGAGCTTTATCACTCGATGCCACGCCGTGTGGCAGCTTGCATCCTGGCTAGAGGTGGGTCAACACCTTATTGAACTCGTTACTTTTATATAGCTCTGAAATAAATCATTCAATTTTTCTGAAATTTTAATCATTTTCTCTTCTGTACATAATTTTCCTATCCGCCAATTTTTGTCTCCATCGGACAACTCTTTCTTGGTGCATCGAGTTCTTTTTTTTTTTTTTTTTTTTTTTTTTTTTGTTATTATTATTATAGAGGGTATATTAATTGTGTTAAAATTTTTCTTTAAGTTGCCAGTTTCTATAGCAAGTGCTGAGTGTTTTTTCAGCAAACTAAAATTTATAAAGAATTATCTTCGGTCAAGCATGTGATCAGTGCACTTGAATGCGCTTACTATACGAGTATTAAACATCGAAAAAGATATTGCAAAGAATTGTAATTTTTCTGAAGTAATTAGTGCATAAGTAGAAACAAAACCACGCATTAAATAACATGCATTAGTAATATACAATATGTTCGTGATTCTAATTTTTTTTTTTTTTATTTTATAAAAAAATTTAGGGCCCCAAAGGGTTTCTTGCACCCAGGCCCCTTTACAGAGAAGGCCGGCTCTACTTTTAATGCGGATTTCACTTCAGGAAACAGATAGAAGTCTCACGGCACAAGATCCGTGAATAAGACGGATGATCTGACATTGGGATGCTGTACTTGGCTAGAGACCTCTTGACAGAAAATGCGGTATGACTTGTCCTGCAATTCGGGTCTATTTTTCCTTTTTTTTTCACGGAGTTCAGCAGGAATGTGAAGGTAGTAATGTTGATTAATAGTTTGACCTTCAAGAACCTAGTAAAGGAACACAATCCCATGACTATCGCAAAAAACAATAATCATCGTTACTTTGAAATTTGATTTGCTCATTCGATCTTTTTTTTTGGCTCTCCCTGAAGATGGGCTCTTCCAGTACATGGATTGGTGCTTCGTTTCAGGACCATAAGCAAAATACCACGATCCATTTCATGTTATTATCCTTTCCAATAAGTTTGGGTCATTTTCAAAGGCCTTCAAAGTGGCAGTACAAACATTTTTGCGAGCTTCTTGTTCACACGTGAAAATTTTAGACATCATTTTGGCACACAATTTTTTCATGGTAAAAATGTGAAGTAAAACTTGCCGTACGGATTCTTTGTCGATTCCTACAGTCTCAGTGATCGCACGAATACATAACCGACAGTCAAATCGAACCAGATTACCAATTTTTTCGATATTGTCATCCGTTTTTGACATAGAAGAGCGACTCGGGCGTGAATCATCTTCAGCGTCTTCTCGGCCATCTTGAAAACGCTTAAACCACTCAAAAACACGTGCACGTGATAAAAAGTTACTGCCATACACTTCTTTCAATAAATTATAAGTTTCAGTAGCGGTTTTTCTCAGTTCCATGTGAAATTTCACAACTATTCGATGCTCTGTTGTTACCCGTACCATTTTTTCAAGCAAAACAAAAAATAATTCTAACGGGAACAAAGGGTAATAAGAATTTATTTACTGCAGCGAGAGGAACTGCATTCGAAAGAGAAGACTTCACACTAAACAGCTGTCGTTCGCTGGCTTATGGTGCGCGCGTACTTCTGCAGCCGCGCCAGTCTCGTTATTTAATAGTCACACCTCGTATATAATCAGACTATTAAATAAACATTTCAATAATGTATAGAAATAAAAAAAATTATTTATATAACAATTAACCAAAAGTTTAGCTTTTAACTGAAGATATTATTGTAAATATAAAACTTATTTCAAAATTAATTTTCCAATAAAAGAAAAAAAAAACTTTTTAAATTTAATCAACATATAGGTGAACTTTTCTTTTTCGAAATAGATATTGGTGCGTACATTAGAGAAAAATGGCGTCACTTCCTTATTTTATTTATTTAATAGATTTTTTTATGGGTTTTGTGGAGTAATAAGAACTATTGTCCCCTGTAAAATATTCTTCTGATTTAATAAATAGTGATATATGACAAGTGTCTCTTCTTTAAAGGTAGAATTAATAAGAGATTTACTCCGTAAGTAAAAGACTTTTTTCGTGATACTTGCTGTTGATATTGTGTTTTTCATTAAACAACCCGCTGATAATGAGAATTGGTAAATTTTTATCTTGAAAGTTAAATTCATCGGTATATATTTTACATGGAAGATCTGTGAAATGTATTAATTTTGGAATTAACTCGCTAAATTCGCTATTAACGTCCAAACTGTGAAGTATGAATATGTGGATAATGCTTTTTTTTTATCCCCCTCCAGTGTTTTTAGGTTTACTGTCGCAAGGCTATTGAAGTGCATTGGAGAAACATTTCCATTTGATACTTGAGTTCTAGAAAATTATGTCAATCTTCATATTTTTTTTCTGGAAGAATTTCTTGTCCAGCCAATTCTAATAACTCAATCTTTGGGGTCCATTGTGAGAGCCCCAATACTATTCGAAGAGCTTTCTTTGGCTTGCATAGTAATGAAAAGATTCAGCTGATTATCAAGACCATTTATTTTTTGTATGACAAGAAAAAACAAAAAAAATGCTGAAAATACTATTATTGATTAATTTAATTAGCACTTAAGCTCACAGACTCTAATGTTCAGAAGCCATACTTTTAAGATCATTAACTTTTTTTTTTTTTTTTTTTCAAAGCTTTATTTTTCATTTGATTCGTTGATGAAACATTTTGATTCCGTTTGAAAAAATATATTTCGAAGTATTTGATGAAAGATTGCCATTGAAGTAGGAAACCAGCCAACATTAATATTAGGAAAACTGCACAACTTGCAACGACCAATTGCTTGACGAAACCCTTTTAAAGTTGTCAAAATAATGAGAGAAAAAAAACATGGTACATACATTTTTCACCAAACAATGATTGGGTTGATGCAATGAATCGGAAATAACCGATGTAATATTACTTAATTACATGTTCAATGGGAAAACTCCCATGTGCAATGGGAGTTTTACCCAAATACAAAATAATTAGATATATTTATCATGACATTGAAAAAAAAAAATTATTTTGCCATCGCTTAAACAGACATAAAAAATACTATATATTTAAATCATTAAATTTTTTATACAACTTTTTTAATCCTGTATCTTTAATTCTCATTTAATAAAACTCTTATTAACGTAACGTTGCTGCTTTTTTCGACTCGGAAGTAATGATCATGATGCTAATGATATATATAGGAAGTTGTATTATAAGAATGTGCATAACTTATGCTAACAGACTCTTGAATAAATACATATTATGTACACATTAATATGCCTTGCAAGTTATAATGTATCGTACACAGTTTACAATTAATACGTCTATAGGTTTGAACAATGCACTACTATAGAAACATGTGTTCAAACATAAAAGGTTAGATTACGCAAATCAGAACTATCTGAAATTCACGCTGTTTGATCCTAAATACTGATTTTAGTCCCCAGAAAACTCTTCCTCGGATTAAATGGTCTGGTACAAGAAAATTTGTTAACTTAGGACAGGTGTAAAATGATAACAAAACGAAATCGTGTTTCATGTATAATCTTGACCGTAGATTAGGCGACTTTTACTGAATGAATGCATGCATCAAATGAACCTAAACAAAATAAGAATGAAGTCAGTGGTTTCTTTATGATCTCTATATGACAATACAATTATTTTACAAATGTTTTTCTTCTAGCTAAAGTATTAAATGTCACAGTAATGACGATAATAAGCGTTTTTGTGAACATTGTATTAAGAAACGAACTTTGACTATTGTATCAAAAGATTTTAAGTTGTATCGAAAGTTTCATGCAGATATGCACCGAAAACTGTCCAAAAAGAATGGATTTGAAACATATTCTGATTGCATTTGCTTTGTAAAATTCGGGTAATTTTCAAAGAATTAGATAAGACAAAAATAAGGTAAAAACTAATTGCAAAGTGACTATACAACTTGCGAAAATTCGACGATAGGATAAAAATCTGTTGAAATTTTTTTTTTATTTATTTATTTTTTTTATTTTTATTTTTTTTTAAAAAAAAAACTGTATGCTATAGTTAAAAGGAAAAATTGTTTTAGGGAACAATATTTAAAAAGTTTAGATACGTGAAGCAGCGGGAGAAAGAAATTCGAAAATAATTTCAATTGGCAATTTTAATTTCAAACAGAGAAAAACTAGGAAATCTACACAGTAAATAAAATTAAAAAAAAAAATACTGTATTTTTATTAGATATTTAAATAATGCAAAGGGTTGTTTTAAAAAAGAATTAATGCTCTGCTTTTCTCAACGTATGGTATGTGAACGTTTCACAACACAACTTTAAAATTCCATAGGTCACTTATTTAAGTTCTTACTCATAATAAAAACACTTATCACTGGACTGTATAAAATACTTTAATAACTCACAAGACACCTGCTCATGGTGCCTTCACAGATGGGTTTTTCCCATTACACTCAAAAACACAGCGAGAGCTTACAGCTCTTCACAATTGTTACACTAGAAATGAACAGTTAAGTTCTTTTTGCATAATTGGCGCGGTGATCTCACATGCAGGCATTGACAGTATCCTAGGGAGGAGCATAAACGATTTGAATGAAGATGTGGGTCATCCCTCCCCTCCTCGTAAAAGAATTGTAAAAATTATTTTTTGAAATCTGTTCAAGTTTGTGTGACAAAACTTCATTCAATCTATTAATATTTCAAACCAATCAGGGATAATTTTGTTAGTCAAATTGCATGTTGCTGATGCGCAAAGAAATTCTCCATTTTAAAATTCTTACGTGATCTTTACTGTTAACTTGCTATGCCCTAATCGGACAGTCAAACGCCATTCATTCATCTTGATGATAAAATTTCAATGGTGCTTGACCCGCTGTGTGGCGGGGCTGATGCACATTAAATCTGTCGAGGTTCCAAGTCTTTCCAGCAACGTGGTGTGGATGGTTGGTTGGTTGGTTGAATTTGTGGCACTGGATCCTCTAGGGATATATTGTGCCAAACACAAGGTTAGGAGATTAAACTATATATATATTTTCTTCTTAGTTAAAACGATTAAAAATTGGTAAACAGCATAGTAAAAGGAATGATAAAGAGTAATAAAACTATATGAATGAGGTAAAACTAATGTCATTTAAAAATGAAAATAAATTTGGTTGGGGTTTTACCCCAACCAAATTAATTAAAGAGAGAGTATACGATTTAAAATGTTTAAAACGGATAGAGTTAAACGCAGAGCATTCAATCAAAATGTGTTTCACAGTCAAGGGACAAATACAATGGTTGCACATTGGAGGAGTTTCTCCAAGAAAAAGATGTCTGTGTGTCAACCTCGTGTGTCCAATACGAAGTCTAGTTAAAATAACATCTTGTCTTCTACATAAAAAAGGGTTCCAACGAGAAATAATTGGTTTAATATGGTGTAATTTATTATCAGTTTCCAAGTTCCATTGATCTTGCCAGTGATCATAAATAGTTCTTTTAATATATTTTAATGCATCAAAGTAAGGAAGGGCGGTATTTAATTCATTCGATGCTGATTTAGCTGCACTATCGACTACAGTGTTGCCTTTGATACCCACATGGGATGGTATCCAACAAAATAATAGTTCGATGTTTTGAGACCTTAATTTTTCACAAGTTTTTAAAGTTTTAATGATCAATGGGTGAGAGGAATGATGAGGATGATTTAAAGATTCCAACGTACTCATAGAATCAACGAATAAAAGAAAATTCTCATCATGCCGACTCGACAGATTGTCCAAAGCTTTATGAATAGCTGAAATTTCTGCTGTAAATATGGAGCACGAAGGATGAAGTTTAAAACTATGAAGTGAATTATCAATTAAAAATGAAGCACCCACATGATTGGATGATTTAGAGCCATCAGTGAATACGTGTTTAAAATCTGGATATTGCTGAACAAAGTCATTAAAAAGTTGAATAAAAATATTTTCAGCAGTGTCTGATTTTTTAAAATTTTGAAAAGGATTTTTAAAATTAAAACTGTGTTCGTACCAGGGTGGAAAATTTTCCTCTGCTTTCATGATTGGGACATCAGATAACCCATAGCCATCGGTTAAAATCTTAACTCTTCTATGGAATGGAGGAATGGAAAGTTTTTTAGCGCCGTATAGCCTATCTAAAAATAAACTTTTATTTGAAAACGATACAATATTATTTGAGGAAGATAAAATTCTAAAATTATATTGAAGGGACAAAATTTGTCGTCTTACATCTAATGAAGGTTCGCAACAGTCTACATAGATGCTTTTAATTGGGGAAGTTCTGAATGCTCCGGAACAAAGTCTTAAAGCAGCATGGTGCACGGTGTTCAGTTTACATAAAACTGATTTTCTTGCTGAACCATACACCACGCAACCGTAATCTAACTTTGAACGGATGACAGCATGATAAATACGCAGCAAGCATGTGCGGTCCGAACCCCATGAAGTATGTGATAAAACCTTTAAAATGTTCAGTGATTTTTCACATCGTTTTCTTAGGTTAAGAATATGAGAGCGAAAGGTTAGTTTTTTGTCAAATATTAGTCCTAAAAATTTTATTTCGTCCGCCACATTTATTAAAACATTATTACAATAAATTTCAGGTTCAGGATGAAGATTCCTTTGTCTACAAAAATGAACGCAAGCAGTTTTTGTAAGAGAGAAGCAGAAGCCGTTTTCATTTGTCCATTTTGTTATTTTATTAATAGCCTGTTGAAGTTGTCTTTCGATAGAAAACATTTCTTTGCCCATGCAAGAAATTTGCAGGTCGTCTACGTATAAAAGAGCTTTAACAGATGGAGGGATGTTAGAAACTATATTATTAATTTTTATAATAAAAAGAGTAACACTTAAAACACTTCCCTGAGGCACCCCTTCTTCTTGAGTAAAAACATCCGATAGAATTGATCCCACTTTAACTTTAAAAAATCTATGTTCTAAAAAGTTTTGAATAAAAGTTGGCAGGTTTCCTCTCAAGTCATAATTGTATAAATCCTTCAGAATACCATATCTCCAAGTGCGGTCATACGCCTTTTCGATATCAAAAAATACAGAAACTAGGTGTTTGTTCAAGACAAATGCATCCCTTATTTGAGTTTCCAAAGCGACTAGGTTATCAATAGTAGACCTATGTCGCCTGAAGCCGCTTTGGAAAGGCGAAAAAATACAATTTTTTTCTAAGATGAACATGAGCCTGGTGTTTACCATTTTTTCTAGTATTTTACATAGACAGCTGGTGAGGGCTATGGGTCGGTAACTAGTTGGATCTGTAGGATCTTTTCCCGGTTTTAAAATTGGAATGATGATAGCCTGCTTCCATGAATGAGGAAATTTATGTTCTCTCCAGATCCTGTTATAAAATTTTAAAAGGTTGATTAATGAGTTGCATGATAGATGTTTTATGAGATGGTAGGTGATATTATCTGGTCCTGGGGATGAGTTGTGCGTGTGAGAAAGAGCATTCTCCAGTTCATGAAAAGTAAAATCATTATTGTATGGCAAATTGTGTCTGGTTATAAAATTGATTTTCTTTTTTTCAGCTGCAGTTTTTAGTTTCTTAAAGTTGTCCGGGTAATTATTAGAACAGGAAATATGGGACAGAGATAAGGCTATTGTATTTGCAATTTCCTTTGGGGATGAAATGATCCGATTATTGCATTCCAAAATTGGAATTTGTCTATTAATATGAACTCCAGAAACACGTTTAATTCTGTCCCACAACTGCTTACTAGATATAGAACTATTAATATTATTAACATAATTTATCCAGGATTCCTTCTGGCTTTTCCGTTGGGTTTTTCTAAAAATCGCTTTGTTTTGTTTGTATGATATAAAATTTGTTTGAGTAGGATATCTTTTAAAAATGTTCCATGACCTCCGTTTGTTTTTGTAAGCTATCCGGCAATCCTCATTCCACCACGGTTTACTTTGTTTTCTTGGTTTGTAAGAAATTATTTTGATGGAAGCATTAGCACTTTCAATGATTATTTTTGTTATTTCTTCTGCAACATCATCAATGCTATGATAATTTAATGTTTCTTCGGTAATATTAGCAAGGGAAGAATAAATTGGCCAGTTAGCAGTATCATATATGTATCTATTACATGGAATATTGTTTTGTTGGAATGGAATTGCACGATCCAATATAATTGGAAAGTGATCACTATTGTAAAGATAAGGGTCAGTTTTGAAAATCCAGTAAGGTAAAATGGAAGGAGAGCAAATTGCCAGATCTATTGAATGAAATGTTTTAGTAGGTAAATGAAAATAGGTCGGTTGGTTATTATTTAGAAGGCACAGATTATTATCAGAGATTATTTTTTCAATTTGAATTCCTCTTGGGTTGTTTCTCTTATTGCCCCAAAGAGTACTGTGTCCATTTAGATCTCCCATTAATATAAAAGGCATTGGTAGCTGATTGATGAGGCTATTTAAGTGGATTGTGCTTATTTGGGTGTTTGGAGGTAGATATAGTGTACAGACTGTAATTAAAGTTTCGGCATGAATTCTAATTGCAACGGCTTGAAGTGGGGTTTGCAAATCTATTTGAGAGGCAGGGAAAGCGTGGGATGTTAAAAGAGCAACACCTCCACTTGCTTTCTGGGCGATATCTTTTCTGAAAGTGCTAAAATGTTTAATGTTAATAGAGTTTTTGTTCGTTAAATTAGTTTCCTGGAGAGCAATAACTATTGGATGATGTTTGTTTATGATATCTTTCAATTCTGTAATTTTGCTTCTATATCCCCTGCAATTCCAAGAAACTAAAGAGGCCATGAGAAAGAAAAAGAAAAAAAAGATGTTATTTTTCCACAGATGGTTCCGAAGAATCATCTGT
>BMAW01092621.1:124563-143405 GCA_019974015.1 Nephila pilipes | reverse complement strand
CTGTTTTTCTAATTTAATTTACATATGTTTAATTGACATTATGCTTTCGCATCTGAGCTGGGTACATTACGTATTTATTTTTTTAGACGATAAATGTATTAAACGTCAAACAGTAAAAAAAATAAATTATTAAACCACTATTGAATAAATTCAATTTGACTAACGTTCCCTTTTTTTGGTTCTTAAAATCTACAAGTGAAAAATTGTTACGCAAAATGTGAAGTTTGAAAGAAAAAACCTATGTTCAAAAAAACTGTTTTTTACTGGTGTTATTTTTATCTATTTACTCTTCTATTTGATTCGTTGGTGTTTGTAGATGTGAAATTTGAACTTATTGGGTGCTGAGTTAGGAATTCCTATTTCTAAAGACATGGTGCATTGCAAAAATTTTATTGAACGGTAACATGGAAGCCAAATTGAAAAAACATTATATGCAATACATTGTAATTGTTATTATCTAGAATCATATAACAGAGATTTTTTTTAAAATTACCGTTACGATCCATACCACCAAAATCAAAAATATTTTAAAACACTGAGAACAAATAAAGTTTGGCTATGAAAAAAAGGAATTGTGGAAAAAATATAAGCAACTTGATTTCTTCTTCTAATACTTCTATTTAGAATGAGAAAGATTCAAAAGTTAAATACATCATAACCGTAAAAGTAAAAAAATAATCTGTAAATTAGCTGTAAATAGAGATATATCTTTATTAACGTTTTGAAGCATGACTCTTCATCACAGCATAATCAGCAGTTGAAAATGCCTTATTTAACTGTCAGAAATTCCTTCAACCTAGCTGGTATGTGAGCGCATTCTTTTCACAGGCCCATTGTTCCAGAGTTTGCAACAGTGGTGGCAACAAGACAAACAACAAAACTCCCCACCACGGGAATAACATTCCCAATGTTTCAATTCAGAACCGAAGGGTGACTGTGACTTGAACACTAGATGGCAGCACAGCCTTTAAACTGCTAATTGCATATGCCCCCACCCAAAAAAACATTGTCTTTTGCACGTCTAACAAAGGCACACAAATCACTACCAGTGATATTCCGGCTCTATGTACGTGTCGACAGGACTAATAATGAGACAGTGGATGATTCTAAGTGGAAAACTGTCCCAAGCGAAAAAAAAACAGTTCAACAAGGAAGAGATGTATATCAATTCTGCGGGTAATAGTTGAAAAAAACTAACCTTCTGTACGAAAAAAAAACCCAAATGTTTTCTCTGTATCATCACGATGATATTGAGGGAGTATGCAGCGACTTTCTAAGCAACAGCACCAGTTAAAACGCCTTTGATTTTAACTAACCAGATGATAAGTTTCGCCAATTGCTCGCATGACAAAAGTGACCGATCAACTTCGGACTCACTGACCAGGGTTCGAAACAACGCTGCCGCATTAAGGCCACAAACAACTCTCTACTCCCGGCATGGAGGAATAACATCCTCGATACCAGAAGACACACGCCCAGCGCCGTAAGAACAAAAGATGATTTTTTTCTTAAATTTTTTTAAGGACTGATTGTTATTAGATTTCGTACTTGATTCAAAAGAAAAAAAAATAAAGAATGATGTGTATGAAATTTTTATTTTCTGTGAAATCGACAAAATAATGAGCCGATGATAGAAAAATTGCTTGTACTGCCACTATAAACAATTTATGCGGATTGAATAACAGTAAATACATTACGATTAAAAAAATCTTTTTTATAATTATTTTATTTAATTTTATAAAAAAAAAGACATTCAACATTAACGAAACTTGTACTACCACTAGTAATTACTTAAATATTTTAATTGGTAGACAAGCGAAAATTGGTTTAGAGATAATTCGCACGTGGTAGGGTTTGCTAACCCATTAACCCAATCAAGAATAATTACAACAGCAGGCAGGCAGAAAAGATTGCGTCAAAGAAACGCGCAAAAATAATTTTGCTCTGGAAATGCTGAGTGTATGCAACGAAAAGTTAATGAAAGTCAAGATTTATGGGTGCGAGAGTCGAATCTCGTTATGTTGCTAAACTGTGCATCTGTGTTCTGATGTTAGAAGAAATGGGGGAAAAACGTAAAATTAGTTGTCACATATCGTAAATGAGATCGACACGTATTCTGCAGCTTCAACCGTGTTTACTGAAGAACTGCAGAAAACTCTTTGAAGAGAAAAGATCACTAAGTACTTCAATGTAATTTGCATACCTAAAGAAGGGAGCACCAGAAGAGACGTACAAAATCAGAACTGAAAGGTAAATATCAAAGATCTAACTCATCCGTTGTAACCCTTGTCACTTGATAAAGGTTCAAAATTAAGAGGTCCGGTCGCCAATAGCCCTTTGTTGTTTCTCTGTACGATGTTATTTGATAATCACAATCACAAACATCAAAACCTTTGTAAAGAAATTCCATTTAATTGTAACAATAAACAAAAGTGGTGGTGTGTGTGTGTGTGTGTGTGTGTGTGTGTGTGTGTGTTTGTGTGTGTGTGTGTGTGTGTGTGTGTGTGTGTGTGTGTGTGTGTGTGTGTACACATCACTATTACGGTTATTTAAATATTTTCTTTTAACTCAATAAGATTCTTCTTTAGTCCTATTGACGGAAATATTAATCGCCTTCCTAAAGAATAAGAACGTAGCAAAAGAGCTAAAAATCAATTAATTAAAATAATTTTTTTCAAAGATTTTGAACTTACCTGTTGTTGCATTCGAATCCTTTTTTATTCCACAAGAAAAGGATTCGAATGGAATATGTTTCATGAAACAGGAAGTATTAATTCAATCATTTGTTCGTTTCATTGGTTTATGAGGAATATTGAGCAGCAAAAGCTATTATGCATTTTTTAAGTTCATTTCCCTCAGATTAGTAAATATCCTCTGTAAAGAAAGCTCTAAGCCTTCTTTTATTCAACACTGTTTAGTCCAAAAATTATCAGTAGGTTATAGCATATCAGAGGTATGCATTCGGAATATATTACAGAGATTATATATGGATGGGGGAGGGTTGTTGCATTTACTCAGGCTAACTGAATATATTCCAGATCATTTATTCGGTAGGAAGCACTACAAACAGCATTATCATATAAACTGCATTTGTATAACAGAGCAAGAGAAATAATCCTTTTGCTAAGAATCTGGACTCCAAGAATTTTCTCTCTTCAGTTTGTTGTCTAATTAAAAAAAAATTACTATATAAATGGTCGGGATGTTCCCCAAAATTTCAAAATATTTGCTGGAATAAAAGTTTCCTTTATTTTTTTCAAATATGTTATGGTAATTATTTGCATGGATATATAACTGAACCTATTTCCAACTCTATTTTTTAAACTCTATTGCTAGGTATTTGAAATTTGAACTCTCCGTGTCGAAAATCAAAATAGTGGCTTTCGCAACCTAGCTTTTCCGTTTAACTGATAACGAAATACCTTCTACTTCCTTTCCACAAGATTTTGACATCGAACCCAACGTTATCAGCAATCGAAAGAAGGAATATAAATGTTTTATCGCGTCAACGCGTGTAGCATATCAAATAGTGTTTTTTAAAAATAAGAACAATACGGTTATTTTTTTTCGATACATGGATGTTTTTATAATTAATTATTTCCTTCACGTATTTCCCTCTCTTTCTCTCTCTCTCTCTCTCTCAAGCTATTGTATTCGGTCTCAAGATTGAGAATTCCGATAAATAAAAAAGAAACAGATAGTATCAGTTTTATTTTGCCAATGTCGCATTTTCGTTTGAGTATAACGAGCGTTAGTGTATGTCTGAGTGAATACAGTTTTAAATTATAAATTAATTACTTCTTTTGCTTTCTGTCTCAAACATATTATATGGATATATAATTGAAAGGATATTACAGTAAACAAATAAGTTGGTACTAATGGATTTAGTTTCGTTCATTCACATTCATGCCACTCTAGAGCCATGCTGTGGGTTTTGATTGTGAAGAATCTGAAATTTTGATTCAGGTTTAAATAGTATGGTTCGCACATAAGTTTGGTATCTCCCTTTTTCTTAACTTCCCCTCTAGGTCACAAATGAACTTAATAGCACGGTTAATGCAGTCATGCTGTTTGTGATCTTGTGTGAGAGTTTATCTATAAAAAAAAAGTTTCGAGTATTAAGGGAGAAAAAAAAAACCAATGGAATTACAATTGCTTGATTGATTGTTTATTAATGTTGCATTCAGAAGTAACATAAGGGCTATTGGCGAAGGACCTCCATTCGAGGTTCGAGGCGACGTAAGTGATGAGAATGCACTAGAGCTCGAAACATCATCTCGAAACTTCCACACCACACCAACAATAAGGAGAGGGTACTTGATGCTTCTACGTGCATCAACCCCGCTACATGGCGGATCTTTAGTGTGGGAAAAGATAATAATATCAAAAAGAGATCATGTAATACATCAAAATAGTTTTATTTTTATTAACTGTGAGAAAAAATACACATTTCAATAACATTTATGAACTATCATTGGAATAACATAGCAAAAATAATAATTAAAAAATCTTTAAAAAAGTTTTTAAAAAATAGAAAAAATTCAGATTTTTCGAAGAATACAAAAAATAAATCAGTGTGATTTTCCAAAAGTTCGTTTATTTTTATTTACACGTCATAACTTCTGAGTTCAAATTGCAATTTGACATCACACTTACTAAGTTGCATTTAAAGTCAAATAGGTTGTTCCAATTTAAATTAATTTTATCCAATTAACAAAATTTGATAAGAGCATTTAATTTCTTTTTTTGTTTTATTTGACTTATTCCACACTTTAAAAAAAAATAAAGAAAGAATAGAAATATTTAAACTGAAGACCAGCGTTGTAGAGTAGCTGATGAACATTAAATCTGATCGAGATCTCAAGTACTTCCATGTAGCCGGGGCTGATGCACGTTAAATCTGTTCGGGGTCCAAAGTCCTCCCGTTGGCGTGGTGTGGATGTTAGGAGAGGGGGGGGGTGCCAGCTCAGGTGCCGTTCTCGTCACTTGACCGTGATTCAAAATTACGAGGTCCGTCGCCGATAGCCCTCATGTTGCTTCTAGTGCGACGTTAATAAAGACTAAACTAAAAACTAAACCAAGTACTTCCAAGGTGTGGCGAGGAAGTTTGAAAAGATAGATTCCAACTCAGATGTTGTCCTCGTCACGTGACCGAGGTGCAAAATTACTAGGTCTGTTGCGAAAAGCCCTTGTATTATTTTCAGTGTGATGTTGATAAACAAATCACAATATTTTGCTTTCCTCACTGCGTAATCTTCAGGTATTGTTTCGGTGTTAAAGTTTCATTGGTTTTTCGAAAGAGAGAGCTTTGACACATTCTGAAGGCGATAATATCAGTTTATTGACATCTTAAATATCATTTAGTTGGGTCTAATTCTGATATACCTCTTTTCTGTAAATGTAGCAGGTATAATCTTTTTTTTTTTTTTGTTTTTGTTTTTGTTTTGTTTTGTTTTGTTTTAGGTATGAAAAATTTAGATCGTTTGAATGAATAATAATTAATTTAGGCTTAATTTGGGTTGATTGAGATAGTTAATTTGAGTTATTTGAAACGGATAAATTATCCAATATTACTATGCAAATGAAGGTTCTATTCTCACACATATGGCATATGTGCGACAGTTCATTTAAAAATACCTTTTTTCAAGATCTTCGAAACTGCACTTGGTGAAACATTTCGCGAGACTAAGGTCTGTCAAACACAATGCAGGAAAGTGGATGGTCCTGCTGGATTCCCAACCAGTCGGGATGTTGTTGAGGAAAGCATTGCTCAAAATCCTAGAATATCAACTAAAATCTGTTTTCAAGAATTTGAAACCAGTACTCACGTCACCTGATCTCACTATACCAGAATTTTTCTTTGGAGATGTCTTGAAGATCAAACTCTTACAAATAATCCTTAAAGCGCTGCTTAATTTAAGACTAATATCCGTCAAGAAATTCAATGGATATTGCAAACTGCTATGAGTTATGTGATAAATTAACCCGTATTTGCGAACTGCACAACGATTGCTCGTCTAAGATATATTGTGGACCGCGGTAGCCTAGTGGTCAAGGTCGTGGACTTACGACCAGCGGTTTTCGTTCAGTTGCGGGTTCGATCCTTGGCCGCCAAAGACCTGCCGTGTATCCGGGCCTGATGCACGTTAAACCTGTTGGGGCCCAAAGTTCTCCCGTTGGCGTGGTGTGGATGTTAGGAGAGGGGGTGCCAGCTCAGGTGCCGTCCTCGTCACCTGATCGTGGTTCAAAATTACGAGGTCCGTCGCCAATAGCCCTCGTGTTGCTTCTAGTGCGACGTTAATAAAAACTAAACTAAAACTAAAAAAAAAAACTAAGATATATTGTTTTCCAAAACAATTTTAAAAAAATTTCCAAAAAATATTTAACATTTTGTTCGTAAATGTATCCTAATACAAAATATTTTAAATTATATACATTTAAAACGCTAAAAAATTAGTTTGGGTCCATGTAATATATGTTTCTATATGAGAACGTGTGATACCTTTTTCTTATCTATACCTGTAATCTATAATCTACCTTTCTTACTTTCTAACTCCCTTTCGAGGAGAATTGAGTAGTGTTCATGTGGGCATAAGGACGACTCCGCATCTTTAACGAAACAACGATGTTTATTTACGTCTCGAGGCTCATTTTTGCCCCTACCTCTTACAAGCGAGTCTAGCTTCGTCTCTCTCAATACACTCGCAATCCTTCTCCTATACAAAGGAGGGGCTACAATTTGTCCTAGCCAGAATGCATCATATATATTACAGCTCACCTTGTACATGAGGAACGAGCAACCATAGGAACCAGAATTCATTCGAAGATTGTTAGTTTTATCGATCACTAAATAGTTACTCGGATCTCGTTATTAAAAATGTTCGGTAAGATAATGAAGAGGATACAAGAAGTGATATTTTCTAATTTCTGCTCTTCTCCATGAAGTCTTTAATACTTAGTTGAATTAAAAGTTGTCGGTTGAAATATTTAAAAGGAACAACCATCTCTTAAATTTGGCGTTGTAGGGAGATGAATAGGATATCAGCTAAGCTTCCGACTTTGTCATCTGAAGGTTATACGAAATTATGTAGCGTGTTGGTTGTGTTTAATGGGTCTTAGGTCGAACAGAAAGACCCACTGTAGCTCATGCGTGTTGTAAGAGGCAACTAAAATGGGTACCCAGCGTCTGGGGGTATAGCTGGGCACCCTGCCCCTGAGGATTATATCAGGGGCTTGCCTTCAGGCAAGTACGGGCATCATGACACCGAGGTACCCTAGTGATCTTTTTCTTTGTCATGGGGTTTACTGTCTTTGGTAAACACGGGTGACGCGCCTCCGGGATACCCTAGCGATCCTTCTGTATTTTCGATCCTCCTTCTTGTCAACCAATTTGTCTTTTCCTCAATTTCTTCTCATCTAGACCACAGTTAATCCTTGTTTGGCGCAACATGGCCATATATGGATCTTGCGCCAATCAACTTTGCTTCCTCACTTGACCTTTTTTGTCGATCACTTTTTCATTATTTTAACGTCTAGATCACAGATTTACCTTGTTTGGCGCAGTATGGCCACAACTGGCTACTAACCATTAAAACTTCACTATCATCATCATCGAACAGAAAGAGTCAGCCAAAAAATATTCATTGAATAAATCAATAATTCATCTTAAAGCCGAGTTGTCTTGGTATCGATCTTGTGGCTAGCGATTTTGTTGTTGATGATGATAAGGCATGGATTTGAAATTTGTTTCAACTTAAGACTGGTCGCGTTGAGAGGCTGATACACTTTAAATCTGTCGGGTCTCACATTTACGAAGTGTTGATACACAAAGTGGGGTGCTGGTAGAGGTGTTGATCTCGTCATACGACAGTAGCTCAAAATTATGAGGCTTATTGGCTGTGTTTATCAAATCTGGTGTCGGACAGAAGTAGAAGCTGCAAAACGTTCACTGAACAAACAAACTGGATTAAATATATATATATATTTCCTGCAATCAAGTGGCAGCAGTAATCAAGTGGTTACGATCGTGAGCTAGCTGCCAACATTTCTTCCGTC
The DNA here is from genome assembly GCA_019974015.1 of Nephila pilipes. NCBI lineage: Eukaryota > Metazoa > Arthropoda > Arachnida > Araneae > Nephilidae > Nephila > Nephila pilipes. Next base: position 135,350 of record BMAW01092621.1, on the reverse strand, counting down.
GAGTCGTGGGTTCGAGTTCCAAAGCCACTAACGATCCGCCGAGTAGAGAGGCTGATGCCCGTTAATTCTGTCTAGTTTCCAAATCCTCCATTGGTGTGGTGTGGAAATTTGGAGAGAGAGATGCCGCTTCTGATATCATCCTTATCATTTGACTGAGGCTCAAAATTACAAGGTTCCTCTCCTTCCTGTTGCTTCTAAGTGTGACATTAATAAACAATCAGTCAAAAAAAAAATCTTCAATCAATTGCATATCTCAAATCCTGTTAATTAACTTTCACTAGGACAAAGTGCCTCTTAAGTCAGCTATGTTTTGCGTTAATTTTTCTCCTGATAATACTTTTTAATTGAGAATTATCCAAACTGTGGAAGAGTTGTGACTGATAAAGTAGAATCTATTAATATTATAATATTTGTTAGATTAATTTTCTGTATAAAATTCCTCTCAGATTCATCTTAAAAGTGCATCAAATTTGTCACATAGAATTTTGAGAAGTAGTTGAAAGTTTCTTTAGGGAAACTAATAAGTAATAAAATTTCAAAATGCTGAACAGCCTCTCCTAAAATTTTTATCACTGTTGATGACCTTTCAAAAATTTCAATGGCATTCCCTTTCTCTCTTATTTTGATTATTTTTTGTCGAGTGATATCAATTAATTTTAAATTATTTTTAATTTGGTAGCAAATGACTGCCATATCAAAATTTGAGTGCAGCACGTCGAGTTATCATAGTAATTTTGCATTAAGTTGTCCCTGTCGATAAGACCTGGATTCAAAATCTTACACCGGAAACCAAGCAACAATCAAAACAACTGGTTTCTTCTGATGTACCTGCTCTAAAGAAGGCAAAGATGATCTCATTGGCCAGAAAAGTCACGTCGACGATTTTTTAGGAAGCGTTGGATGTCATATTCATAGACAGAAAACGGGGTGAGTGAGTGAATGTAAAGTTTATTGGCGCAAGAGCCAGATATGGCTATGCTGCGGTCAAACAAGATTTAACTGTGGTCTAGACGTGAAGAAATTGAAAAAAAAAGACAAAAATTGGGTGACAAGGAGGGTCGAAAATAGAGAATGATCGCTAGGGTAACCCGTGTACCCATCGATTTGGGTACCCCTTTTAGTCGAGGCCGCGGTAGCCAAGTGGTCAAGGTCGTGGACTAGCGGCCGGCGGTTTTCGTTCAGTCGCGGGTTCGATCCTTGGCCGCCAAAGACCGCATTGTAGCCGGGGCTGATGCACGTTAAATCTGTTCGGGGCCCAAAGTCCTCCCGTTGGCGTGGTGTGAATGTTAGGAGAGGGGGGGGTGCCAGCTCAGGTGTCGTCCTCGTCACTTGACCGTGGTTCATATTTACGAGGTCCGTTGTTAATAGCCCTCGTGTTGCTTCTAGTGTGACGTTAATAAAAACTAAACTAAACTAAACCCATTTTAGTCGCCTCTTACGACATGCATGAGCTACAGTAGGACTATTCTGTCAATCCCGGTCACCACATGGGTGAACTCTAAGTGGAGATGAGCAAAAGGTTGTCTCTGAGATGCCTCCTTTTAACAGTGATTGTTTATTAACATCAAATGGAGAAGCAACACGAGGTCTATTGGTTTTAGTTTAGTTTAGTTTAGTTTTTATTATCGTAAGAGGGCTATTGGAGGTGGACCTTGTAATTTTGAACCTCTGTCGAGTGACGAGGTCGACAATCAAGGAGGCCCTCTCTCTCCAAACTTCCCCACTACCCTTTGGAAGCAGTTGGATTCTCGACCAGATTTAACGAGCACTAGCCGACCACCTCTTCACGACGGGGCTTTAGTGTCATCAGAGCTCAATCTCACGACTCGACGAAATCAGCGACAGCCTCAAGCTCGCAACCATGACGAAATGCACTTGCTCCGTTTTTTTATGTAATTCAATTTTTATCGTTGGAAACACTTGAAAATACAAAGACCGTCACAATTTAACAGACATTCAAATTTTTTAAGATACTTTTAGTCGTTATTATAAGAAAATATAAAACAACAGATCCGAACATGGCGCCTCTTTTTCAGAATAAAAAAACTTTAAGTTTAAATAAAAATAACTACTCCGTTCCTGATAATGTCCTTACGACCAAGTTCTTTAAGTGCTTATTTTATAGTTTCTTTTGTTTTATATGTTACTGCGTGGCCGCGGTGACCTAGTGGTCATGGTCGCGGACTCGTGGCCGGAGGATTTCGTCGATTCGTGGGTTCGAGCCTTGTGGTCACTGTAAAACCCGCCATGTAGCTGCGGCTGATGTGCACTAAATTTGTTGGGGACCAAAGTCCTCCCATTGGCATGGTGTGAAAATTAGGAGATGGGGTGCCTGGTTAGATGTTGTCCTCGTCACTTGACAGAGCTTCAAAATAATGAGGTCCGTCGCCAATAGCCCTCATGTTGCTTCCTCCGTGGCGTTAATAAAACCAATCCATCAACCCATACGTTACTCCAATGTTTTATGGAAAATTTTAATATCGATTATAAGGTATTCTGAACTTAAACCTCATTCTCATCACTTGATCTTATTTCAAAATAACGAGGTCAATCGCCAATCGCCCCAGTGTTGTTTCTATAAATATATCATTAACCCTAGATAACTAAACTTAAGTGGTCGCGGCAGCCTAGTGGTCATAGCTTCGGATTCATGGCCGACTGTTTTCGTCGAGTCATCGGTTCGAGCCTGATGCCACTTAAGACCCACCGTGTAGCCGGGGCTGATGCATGTTAAATCTGTCGGGGCCCAAAGTTCTCCCGTTGGGGTGGTGTGGATGTTAGGAGAGGGGGATGCCAGCTCAGGTGTCGTCCTCGTCACTTGACCGTGGTTCAAATTTATGAGGTCCGTCGCCAATAGCCCTTGTTGCTCCTAGTACGACGTTAATTAAGCCAAACAAACTTAACTTAAATCAGCGTTGTTCGTAACTAATCATTCGGCTCATAGACTGTGAATTAAAGAACAAGTATATCTTAAGATTTTCTCTATTTATCTAAAAAAAAGTTAGAACTCGAGAAAATATTAGAATATTTCAATTAAAAAATAGAAAAGTAATAAAAATTAACATTTGTACTCTTGGTAGATGTTATAAGGAGTTCTCCACAAATAGCTTTATGGTCGCAGTAGCCTAGTAGTCATGGTCGCGAACTCATTGGCGACATTATTTCCGTAGAGTCATTGGTTCGAACCCTGGCACAACTGAAGGTCCACCGTGTAGCTGGTATGATGCTCGTTAAATCCGTAGAGGCTCCACGTCTTATCATTGACGTAATGCGGAAGTTTGGAGGATATGTCAGAGCTCGGTGTTGTCCTCGTTACTTGACCGAAAACTTCGACAATACGTGATCCGTCTCCAATAATCCTCGGATTGCTTCTAAGAGCGACGTTAATAAACAATCCGTCAATCATTCAGAACGCATTTAAGAAGGAAAGATAAGAAAACAATGTCACTTATAGCACCCCCATCTTTGAGTAATTCTGGACGGATCGGAATAAGAAAATTAATTTAATTAAATTTTCCTTCTGTTTCTTTCTAGTTTATAATGCACTTTTTTACATCCAATATTTGACTTTGTTTTACATCCCATTTTTTACTTAATTTTACATTCCTGGACTCTTGGTAATCGTAGTAGAAAGTCCATCGAACAATTATTCTATGTTAATAAATAGAAAAGCGCAACTATCTCTCTTTTCACAGAACAAACTTGCTCCGATCTTTAATTTTATCATAGTAACTTGTAATTTAAATTTGTGGAAAAACAGTATAGCAAATTACCTAATTTTAAACTCAGTAGAACTCTGATGAAAAGATATGGGACTTATACCTTCAGGATCTTTGTAAATTAAATGGTACTGTCTTCACACCCGATATAATTATTTAATTATCAGTATGTGTGAATTTCGGTAAAATGCGAGATCTTATAATTTATTTCAATTTTACTCCCCAGGAAGATTTATTGATTAGTTTTTTATTAACGTCGCAATAAAACGACACGAGGACTTGTTACTTCTAGTGCGACGTTAATAAAACCAAACCAAATAATGCATGGCAGTGATAGTCTAGTGGTGAAAATTAATATAAGAAAAATACTTTTCATCATTCATTGTTTTCCAATTTGCAACTCTTATTACAACTAGATGTTTCCGTTTCTAAGAAAAATGTACTGCAAAAACGCATACAAAAATTAAAAGAAATTGCACAAACCTTTTTTTTAGGGGGGGGGGGGAGCCATTATTTGTTTTGGCCCGCCGGATGGATTCAAGGATGAATGGATTCATGTTTTGATTGATAATTATTTTATTCATTGATTATAGTTTAGTTTTTATGAACGTCGCACTAGAAGCAACACGAGGGCTATTGGAGAAGGAACCTCGTAATTCTGGACCACGGTCAAGTGACGAGGACGACACCTGAGCTAGCATTCCCCTCTCCTAACATCCACACCACACCATCGGGAGGATTTTGGGCCCCAACAGATTTAACGTGCATCAGCTCCGGCTACACGGCGGGTCTTTGGCGGCCAAGGATCAAACCCGCGAATTCATTCACTGATTATAACGTTATTGATTGATGTTGTTGAGGATTCATATTGTTGTATGATTTCATTCGTGCTATTACTGTTATTTATTTTTGTTTTTGTGCATTTTTCCTTAGGAATGAAAGAATTTCGAATTTAGAAAAGAATGACATTCTAATCGAACCCAGCATTTTCACATCCATCGAATCCCATATTTGTTCTTAGATATCCACTACACCTCTGAAAAATATAATTGACTTTATACAGATGCGATGGTTATTCTTGTAGGTATGTTTAGTTTTGGAAGATATTAGAAGAGGACACAGTAAATTTCGTATTTCGTATCTACTGCCCCTCATTACAGATGCTTCCTCTAAATATCCATTGCACTTGTAAAAGGTTCATTAGAATTGTACTATGCTTTTTGTTGGTGTAATGAGCAACTATGAGAAATTAATGTTTGTAAGAGAAACCTTTTAGTTTTTTGCATTTAAAAGCTTTATTCATTTAAACAGTTCATCAAGACGCCGAGGCACCCTAATGATATTTTTCTTTCCCTTCAGGTTTACTGCCTTTGGTAAACACGGCTGACGCTCCCCCAGGATACCCTAGTTATCCTTCTCTGTTTTCAACCCTCCTTCTTGTCAAACTTTTTTTTTCAAACGTTTTTCCCACAGTTTCATCTTGTTTGTTGCAGCATAGCCATATATGGCTTTTGCGCCATTTAACTTCAATTTCACTCACTCTCTCAAACAGTAGACATTTTTTGTGGATATTCTTACCCTCTAGCTTTTCTCACTGAGCAAACACATTTCATACATATGTGTTGAATACTGTATAATAACCTGAAAAAAACATTGTACAATGTTATCCAAGAATTTTATCAGTTACATATTTTACATGAATAAATTTTCTAAACAAACCACCAATAAAAAAAAAAAAATTAGAAATTTCCTTACTTTTTGAACTAACATTGCACTTTTAAAAAAGTTTACACGATTGTAATCTCTTTTAGCTGTGTTGTTTTCGAATATAGAAAAAAAAAAAAAAAAAAAAGAAACGTATAATATCTATTCAATAAGCTGCATCTTATCGGTGAATCATTAAACTTCCATACTTATCTTCTTGTGTTAAAATGCTCTTTAAAATCGAAATTTGAGGCAGTTGTAATGACTTGGCTAATATTTTTGCAGCCGTATGCTTTTCCTTCTATGACGTCTAATTATCACCCCTATTAGAAAGCATATCACGTGATTGAAAATCCGAGGTTATGCTTCTATCCGTGAACTTGGTTCACTGTTTTTTCCTCCTATGAGAGAGAAGTTCGCCTGAGGTGATACTAACAACAAAAAGTACACTTAGTTTTGGATTTAAATAGCGTGAGGAGGAATATCATAGCGGCTTGAGTTTCGGTGCTAAGCATTTGACATGGAGGTGAGGAATGCTATTTGCACTAATTTTTTAAGATTTGTGTTATATACAGAAAAAGAGAATATAGATTCGCATTAAAAATAGTTTCAATACATGATAGCGTTAATTAAAAAAACTATTAGTTAAGTACTTTGAAAAACATATAAAATTGTAATATATCAATTAATCTAATGAGTAAAATATATATATTTAATGTATGTTTTGAAAATTCTTCAAATATTGAAAGATGTCTCGAGTGTACTTGTTATAGAATAATGTGGAAGGCTTAAGATAAAATTTTATTCTAATTGTAAATATATTTTAACTTTTATTTATTCACTGTTTGAATTTTATTGCAATTTGTATTTTAATAGTGCCTTCAATGATTGTTTAACTATTCTAACATTAAATGTACTGGAAAAATAACATTTTGTATTGGGAATATTTAATGTATTATTCGTTAATATGTTTTCAGACTTACACTCGCATTTTTTACCATAATACCGTTGCTTCCTTCGAATTTACTACATTTTTTTCCTTATTCATTATGATTATATTCCATAATTTTTCCTCAATTAATTCTCTTGTTAATTGTGTAAACTTTTTACGGAAATGTACAAGGAAAGAGAAATTATTTATTTTTCCAATGGCTCCAAGGAAATAAATTTATATCATTTCCAATGGCTCCAAGGAAATACATTTTGTAATAGTACATTCATTTATTTCACTTAAATTATTTTAGGAATGATAAATCAGATACTATGTTGCACAATATATATATATATATAGTAAAAAGTTTAAACACTGAAATATTTCCTTAAGATAATTTGAATAATTTATATAAAATTAAAATTGATCACATATGCATGGAATTGCAAAAGTAAGAAATATTGAAAATATTTATAAGTTCTCTAAATTGAGCATTGGTTCAAACCTAAATTATAAAAAGATACATTTTTGTACATATTTTTAGAGTTCTATCTAAAGTATAACTAATAATCAATGACATATTTTATTATAATGTTGAATTTTTTTTCTGTGGTTTTGAAATTTATTATGCATAACTATTATGGATAAATACTTCTTGAACTTGTTTTACAAATTAGTACATTAATTTTTTTAAGTATGAAATATTGATAGCAATTAATGTAAATCATACTTTTGGATGCATGTAATATTAAAGAATATTTTCTGTTCCCAATCATGCTGAAAATTTCTTTAAATTTTCAGAACCTTGTGACATTTATAAACAGCAGTATATGGAATGACAGTGAAATATATTGAAAATTCAGTTAGTAAAACATGAGCATAATATGAAAGATCTGAAGTAATTTTTTATTAAATTGTAATAATTTTTGTCATTTTGATGCAAATTGACTATTTTTAATTTTATATTTGTCAATGTTTATAACTGGGCCAATTTTAGACAATTTCATACAGCCTATAGTTTTGAAATCTTCATAAATAAAAATTTCTTAGGAAAGTGGAATAAATCTCTTTTCTTTTCTTGCTGAACAAATTTGTAGAATTTTTATTTAACAAATTGATAATTTTACTTTTTCTATACCTTGCTTTTATATAAATAAAATTAGTTATGTTATGATTTAAAAAATAATATAGCTTACATTAAATTGTAATGATTTTAAAATTTTGGAAGTGATGTAATATACGTCTGGATTGTGCTCGCCCCTTTTTGGGGGGGGGCAGTTACTTTTATGCCAATTGTCATTTTAAGCTGAAATGCTGCATGTATTATGTTATAAAAGAGAATGAATTTGACTTTTGCATGTGTCAAAAAATAGTAAAAATCTTCTATTGAGTTGTAAAAGAGAATTAATTTGGCTTTTGCATCTGTTGAAAAATAGAAAAAAATCTTCAATTGAGTTGATACAAATGATTAAGAATGAAAAGGTTTTTAATAAATTATGTTGAAAATGTTTCTGAATCTTTTTCAAAAATTTTAGGAAATATGAAACATTTCTATATTTAATACTTTTTTTTTTGTAAGTAGTAAATTTTGAATATTCTGTATTTTATGAATAAGAAATTTGTAAAAGCAAACTCATCAATATTAGTTGTTGAAATTTAAGGTCGACAATTATTTTTTTTACAATGGAGTTCAAATGGAATTTTATTGGATATAAGATTTGTGGAGGGAAACTGAGCCTGCTCCATTTGACTATATAGTTTCACTATAACATATGCAATTCTAATATTTCATATTTATATAAAGTTTTGTTAAATCATTTTTCTGTTGCATGTTTTTTCAATAGTTCTCCATCCTGTGCTTTCATCATAGAATTCATTTTCTTTGTTGTCCATAATAAATGGAATTTTTTTTTTTTTTTTTTTTTTAAATTTTCATTAAATAATTATTATTCCTCTTCAAACCACTTGTATTGCATTCCAATAAAAATTATTTTGTACTTGAACTAGTAATATTTAATTCATGAAAGATAAAAGCTCAATGACAAGTAGGTTTGAAGGGGTAATACTGATTTAAAATTAAAAACATTTTATTGAAAAACATTAATATTCTTTGGAAAAAGGCCCTTAGAATTACTTTAATTTTTACTTAATTTAAAGTATTTTGGAAAAAATAAAGTTTTCGCCTTTCAAAGAAACTCACTAAAATTAAAGCCAAATCACTTTGATTTGGTCTAAGTGGAATCATCTCAATAGCATTATCCTCATTTGGTAAATGAAGATGCAATCTGTGTCAATATTACAGCATATATACCCAACCGTGTATGCACCTATCATAGATAACTATATGCTTATTTTAAAAGACTCCATAAAATTTATAATTTTTATATTATTAGAAGTACAAAAAGTGCAAAGGATTATTTTTGGAGTACAGATTTTGAAAAAGTACAGCTCACAAAAAGAGTATAAAACTCCTTAAAAGAGGATAATTGGTCACCTAATGAAATTATATATAATATGGCATGTTGTGTGTGTTTTATTCTAATCATTTTATTTTTTTTAATAGGTTGAAATACTTCAAGGCAACAGTTCCAAACCAGTTGCCCATCTTACTGATGTACGTATAAAATATTTATTATATTTTGTAAAGTATATATGAAAGTCAGTGTACAAAGATTGTTACAAATTATATCTAAAGTTATTAAAATAAGTTAGACTATTTATATTAAAATATGATTTTCCTCTTTTTTTAAAATTATGGAATTATACTATATAAAAAGTCCTTGATAGTCATGCTAAGTATAAATATTAAATTTTAATATTTATACTTAAAAATTAAAATTGTAGTTAAAATATAGTATACATATTAAATTCTTTTTAAAATTAGGACTTATTGCAGATATAAAAAAGTGCATAAATATTTATAGTTTTTTAAATGTCTTGCTTCTATTATGTATAAGATGTAAAAAAAAGTTGAAACATTTCTGGTTAAACCTAATATTAAAGAATTTTCTTAGATTTATTCAGTCTTTAGAAATATGGCATTATAATAATAAAGTGAGGTACATTCTGCATAACAATTACTAAATACTTTGTTTTTGTACCTTTATGATTTTTTATAAATCATTGTTTTATCAATTCTACTGTAATGTTAAATTCTTAGTTTTATCTTTTTGGAGACTTGTAGATTAAGATCTATTTGAGAGCAATATTTATGTATATTTTCTTGCCAATGAGAAATGTTTTAAACATTTCATCACCAAGTTATAATTTGTATCAGATTTTGTATAGTCTTTATAGGTGGGTTCTGTATTAGGACGTGTGAATTAACATATCAATTGTTTATTTTTCATAATGAGTAAATATTATTTATTCAGTGAGCTGTAAGGTTAGATTTGAAATGTGAAAGGAAAATTTGTGTTAAAAGCAAATGCTCTCCATGTTGCATCATATACATATAATTTCCTTTTATTTGAAAAACATATATAATTTTCTTTTTAAACTATTTCTGTTTTATTGATTTATTATGTATTAGCAACATGTTTAGGATAAGGTTTTTCAAAACAGTTAATAAAATCTAATTAATTTTAGTAAATTGTTTTGCATATATTGTTTTAAAAATGCGAGTAAATCTAAGATTGAATATTTGAGAATAAAAATTAGATTGTTAAAAAAAAAAATTTTTAAGTCAATTTTTTTAATCACAATATCTGAGAATTATGAAATGTGTATATCTGAATGAGAAATAATTGAAGTAATGCTAGTGTGTACTTTTTCAGGATTTATCTTGTTTTTAGTTGAGATTAAAATAATTTGCATATTAGTTTAGTCAAATGTTTTGAATAAAAAGTTATTTGGTTTGTAAAATATCTGTATCTCATTATTTCTGAAATTTTTCTTTGTTCACAGTTGTCAGGAGATACTACAATTTATGATATAAAGAAAGAAATTCATAAAATTAGTGAGTATAATAAACTCTATTGTATAATTAAAACTATTATATGTATGAATATTCTTTAAAAATTTGAACTAAAACATTGATAAAATGAGTCATTTGAAAGTTTTTGAAACTATCTAGTCTGGTGAATCTCATTGTGAAAATAATTGGTCAAATTATATTCCAGAATAATTTTGAGTATAATCTAGACTTCTGATTAAGTTGTCATGCTGGGGTTTTTTAAGTGAGGGAGAAAAAAAAAAATTTTCATAACTTTTTCTAAAATTTTAAATTATGCACATTTGATAAATTAAATTAAAATTCACATATTAATTTGTATATTTTCATTCTTATACAATATATTATTGTATTTAGATCTGAATGAATGTTTCCTTTGTTTACTTTCTCTTTTGATTTGTTTATGTATTTCTCCTTATTTTTGGTTTTATACCATCTTATGTAATTCATTGAAGTGTGATGGATCCATAATACTGGTATA
>BMAW01092621.1:103651-124553 GCA_019974015.1 Nephila pilipes | reverse complement strand
TAATTACATTATCTGCAATTTTTGTTCTTGCTTGTTCTTTTCTCTTACTTAGCAATGATTTTAATGTTGTTTGACTTTTAAATGTATTGATGTTTTTGGGTGTATTAAATTTTTTTGATATTTTTAAGTACATTTTTGGCTTATTTTCATAGAAATTTTTACTTTTGATATTTAATTTGAATTTTTGGTTATCCTTTTAACTATTTTTCTTTTAATTAAGTAGTTTGTGAATTTTTATTCTAAATAAATTTCTAATGCTTAAGAGTTCATAATGTGTATTTTATGATTTTGTTTACAAGTATTATTATATACACTGCTAAAAAAAAAAATTGGTAACATGTAAAAAAGTTTAAACTGTGCGAGACAGCGTAAAATGGAGAGAATTTGTGCAACAATATGCAATACAGAAAGATAATAAAAAAAAACTTGCATGGGAGATTTAATTCTTTGAAATGATGGAAAGGACATAAAAGATGCTTCAGGATAAATAAATTGATTACATGTCAATGATAAAAAAAAAAAAAAGTATTGTGTTTAAATGATGCAAGATGTTTAATAGGGTGTGTGGTCCTCTTGAACTGTGGAGACTGCAGCACACCTGTTTTCCTATGGATGCTATCAAGTTATCAATTATCAATAAGACTGGGGTTCCTAGACTTGCACAGGACCTAGGGACTTAGACTTGAACAGGCTGCACTTCATCAGTTCCACTCCTGATGAAGTACAGCTTGTGCAAGTCTAAGACAATAAAAGGAGGCCATGGTCTCTCTGCTATACATTATCCAAATAATTTCAAACATGCCTGATCGGATTTTGGTCAGGAGAATAAGCTGGCCATTCCATAGGCTGTTTTGTTTCAGCTTCAAGCATGTTTTTCACAAGGTGAGGTGCATGAGATCTGGCATTGTCATCCATTTGAAGAAAAGAATCTCCAATGGTTGTTGCATAAGGTATGATAGGAGGTCTCAGTATCTTGTCTGCATACTTTGGGGCCATCAAATCGCCATTTCAAGTTAAATGCAGGTTCATACATCCACCTATACGGATTCCAGACCATCCATCTAACCACTTTGTCCGTAATGGGATCTTTTACCAAAGGAATGTGAAATTATTTCAAATGTTCCTTTTTCTCTATATCAGAATATATTGGGTTACTCTCCAGACTGTATTGGATTCATTAGTAAACAACACTAGACTCCAATCACATTGCACCCAATCTTGATGTTCATCAGCCCACTTTTTTCGGGTTCCACGATGTCTTGAGATCAACAGAATACTCAATTGGTTTACATGAATAGGCCCCATAATGAAGCCTATTTCAAACTGTTTGGCTTGATACCCTTTTGTCCTGTTGTAAAAGCAAGTGCCGTCAGTTTCTGTGGTTATACATGGTTGATTTTGCCTTAGTTGATGCCCGTGGAATCAATTCAAAGAAATAGTGAATGTCTGTCTTGAAATGACATTCCTTGCCACTCCAACTGTCTGCTACACTTTTGGTTTGTCCAGATTCAAGCTTTCATATAATATGCCAAGCCATAGTTTCCAATAAATCATTGTTGTAGCATTTTCAAGACACATTTTCTAAAACTGAACAATTGACTTACATGATTAAGACAATGAAAAAAGAAGCTCCTATGAAATCTGGATTTCTGCATGTATATCTTTTTTTCTGGTTTTGATGTCATGAACACTGATTTGCATACGAAGATTTCTTGTTTTGCTATGCTTCAAATTATGGATGAATTTATTTGATGTTATTGATGTAAATACATGTATATTTTCATTAAAATCATGAGTTCTAACTTTTGTGCATTGTATGTGTATATATAATCAAAAAGATGAATGTTTGTTATACATTTAGAAAATTAACATTTTCTCCAGTTTTTTATGTTTTGACATTAAAGTGTTTTTATTTTACATTTAACTAGTGAATTTACATATTTGAATATTGTTTTTTTTAATAGAAAGAAAACTTCATCCTAACAGACAAGCATTAAGACTTGATTCTCGTAAGTAATTTTTTTAAAAAAAAAAAAAATGGTCTTCCTAAGAAAAATACAATTGTAATGTATTCATTTTTATTGAAAAAAAAAAAGCATTTTAAAATAAGAGGATTATTTGTTCCAATAACAAATATTTTTTAGAAGCTAATAACTGTTAAGTAACAGAATTTTATTTATCTATTCTGTTGTATGGTATCCTGAACCTTCTGCTTTAAACTCTTCTTACTTTTATTCCATGTTTATTTAACCCTAGACTGCTACCCATTCATCTTGTAGACAAAGCTATAACAAATAATCTTGTACTGTCTCACCCAAAACAGGAAATGGAATGTGTGACTCAGTACCTTTACATGACCTTAACTATTAGAGATAAGCATATTAATTGTTCTCAAAATATTTGCACATGTAGTGTTTTCAGAGTAATGTTAGTCTGAGAGACGAATAGGTAGCAGTAATGTTTGCATTTCAAAATCGTACTTTATTTCCCCCCCCCCATGTACGAGAAGATACAAAAGCATTTTCAAACAAACATTTTTGGGGGTAGACCTGAGGTTATCCATAAACTCTTAAAAGAACTAAATTATGAAAAAAATTATATTTCTGAAGATAAGTTGGAAAATGTAGATTGTGTTGAAGTTGAAAATTACGAATTTACAGATAGCAATAAAGATGAAAATGGTGAATTATCGTTTGAGAGTACAGATGAAGGAAAAACAATATAATTTTACTAATAATAATTTTTAATAAGAATTTCATAACTCAAAAAAGGGGTAATTTACATATTAGATCTGATGTGTAACAACATGCCATGTAGTAGGAAAACACACTGGAGGCCTTTTTTATATTTTATGCAATAATTAATATTAGTTTAGTGAATGCACATGTTCTACGTGTACATAATTTGGCTCGAAAAAGCTTTATCAAGAAAAATTTTCGTTATAAATTAAGTGATGATCTTGCACTCTATATGAAGAAACATCTGAACTTGTAAACTTTGCCCCGATTAACAAGGACAATTATAAGTGAAATTTTAAACTGGAGATGGACATTCAATCTGTTGAACAATCTCAATGTAAAAAAAAGAAACATTAAGTGCATTTGGTTCATATAATTTGTGCAGAATGACGCACAAATTTTGTCTTAACGTGTTCTAGAGCTATTTGCGGTGAACATCATGCAGGCATGTGTAAAGATTGCTTTGAAAATAAATAAAATTATGATTTTCACATATTTTAAGATCCAAAATTATGAAATCATCTGCAGGTAATATTTTTTTATGTTTCTTAACTTTTAAATTGTGTTTTAAGCAGGCCGAAGTTCACTTAGTTTAGGAGACTAATGGGTATCATTCTCGTAAGTTTTTCAAACGGTAGCATTCTAGGGTTAATATTGTTAATATGCTGATATTAACATATGTTTGATGCTTATTGTTAAGTCTATTTCAAAGTAATTAATATGATAAAGTGCTTTACTCTATAAATGTTACTTTTATCATTTTATTATTTTGTGATTTCAGTTAGAGTAATAATTTTGAATGAATTTTAAATATCACATGATAATGCGTAAATTATTTAGGTAATTATTTAACACATTATTTCCGAGAAAAATTTTTTAAATTAAATAAATAAATTAATGTTGTTACAATACCTCAAAATTATGTGGTTATTGATAATTGTGTTTCTGTAATAAAATAGGAAAACAATGACTATTCTTAATAGTATTAAGGATTTTTTAGACTAGAGTAGTCTAAATTAGTCTGTTTATTAATATCAAAATTACACAAGTTAACAGAATTTTATCTTGATAATGATATCTTGATAATTTTGATAATGGCAAGATTTAAGGCCTGTAGACACTATTATTTATACATACTTTTTAATTGATTTTGTATTATTTAAACTTCTTTATTTTTTATGTCCAGTTTAATATAATTCTAATTATTTTAGGTGGAAAGTTTTTGAATGACAGTTTGAGTTTACACTCAATAGAATTTAAAAGTCAGAATAAACAACTGTATCTGAAAGACCTTGGGCCTCAGATTGGATGGAAAACTGTAAGCTGAAACATAGCTTAAAAATTGTTTAGAATTTCTTTTATTTTTAAAAGTTTGAAATAATTAATCATGAATTATTGGAATCTACAATAATACATATGTGTGTGTAATAGTTTTCATGAATATGTGTTTATCCGATGGTATTTCTTATTAGTTAAAAGGTCAAAGTATTAAGCTCTCTCTTGTTACTGATTCACATTTGTTTCAAAATAATTTAGTTTGGTAAGTAATGAAAACTAGAATTTTTAGTGCTGGGATATAATTTTTAAAATTTAATTGAATTTCTTGTTTAAAAATGTTAAATTTTTTTTAATTATTAAATGTATTAGTGTAGAATATACATTATCACTTTCCATATAAATTTATTACAATTATTAAATTTATGTAAAACATATTCTCAACTATTAATCATGTACTAAGAAACAGTTTCTAACAATGCTTTTAAACATAGAGGTTGGGTAAATATGTTCTCTTCTAAGCATCACAGTCCAGGCTTACTTTTTCAGTTCTTGCTTATTTACTATACAGTTGTACCATCAGCTCATGAAAGTCGCTTTTGATTACTGTAACTGTGGACAGTTTACCCCTTGTTTTTTTTTATTTAATTTTGAAAGTTTTCAAATAAGGTACCATTTAATCTGAGTTAGCCTCTGCATAATTTAAAATCTGTGGAAGAAAACAACATATTTTAAGTTTAAAGTTAATATATTTTATTAATGAAAAGTATATTATTTGTTTGAATGTAACTGTAATTTATTATTGAGGATCAAAGTGAAAACCTTTCAAGCTAGAAAATAAATGGTATGTAACTATTAGTGTTCCAAAATGTGATACTTTTTGAAACATTATGATAGATGCAAAAGAATTTGACATTTTTGTTTTGCCTGTTAGTCTCGTTTTCAATGCTGTACTGATAACATACTTGACATCATTTGGTTGAATATTTTTTCTTTTCAGTTGCAGGAATACATTCTGAAAAATATCCTTAACTTTTAGTATTCAATCTAATTGGTGTATCAACTTGAGAACATGTTATATCTTGGTAGTGTAACTGTTCTTAGTATTAGTTCTGCTACATCTAATCTAAAATTTCCAAATCTTTTTTAATTGATTTTTATCTAATTTTCTATTATCTGCAAAATGTAAGAATTTTGATATTTCCAAAAATCTTCATCAAATCATATTGATACTGCATTTTTAATACATAATTAATTTCGCAATTTTTAATTTCATCCTTTATGTTCTGTGTTTATTGCTGAAATTTAGGCTATATATAAGGTGTTAAATACTTTATATATAAGTCATGTGATGGGTTGGAACCCTGATGCTACTAAAGACCTATTGTGTAGCGAGACTGATGCATGTTAAACCTGGTCAAGATTTCAAGTTCTTCCTTTGGAATAGTGTGGAAGTTAAGAGAGGGATGTGCCAGCTCAGGTGTCATCCTGGTCACTTGACAGAGGTTCAAAATTTCGAGGTTTGTCTCTTATATCTTCGTGTTGCTTCTAGTACGTCATTTATAAAACCAACCAATCAATCCGTTTCACTGCAGCAATATGTACCCTGTGGACTGATAGAAGTCGGAGCAGTAATTGGTAGAAAGCCATGATCTTGACATATATTGTGGATTTACATAGAAGTTCTAACTTTATTACTGTTTTTTGACTTATTGCATATTAATATCTTCTACTTGGAAGGCCCTCCAGTTACATTTTGAAATAAAAGGGAATGACATCAGAGAGATAAGATAGTTGTTACTAGTCTGTGTTTAAGGTCATCATTTGGTTAGTAGTTATGCCATTAGTACTCCATAGCTACTTATAGCTATAGAGTAGTGGAAAATACATCCAACTCAGACAGCCTGCCCTTTTGTTCCACACATAATGCAATACAGACAGAAGTGGATATGGTATAACTGCACACAAGTTAATCTACTAAAGATACAGGGCTAAAGTGATCTAGTGCTGCTTACCTTCAGTTTACACCCCCTAGGAGAGTGCTTGTTGCAATTTCATGGTTTAGAGATATTAGACATTTACCACTTCCATGTCATGAAGATATACTTGTCTTTAAACTTGCAAAAAGATTAGCTGTTACATGATATGAAACTAGTCCACTACTTCCACAGTTTCCTCTAATTTCTTCATCAAAAGAGAGTACTTGTGCAGTTTCATGTAACAGGCAGAGCACTGCTTGCACTTGTTCAAACCATCTTGTTTTAAACACCCAAGGAGTGTGCCTTTGTCAACTGCCACAGTGTGCCACTTGGATACGTTGCTTTTCCTCTTGTAGCACCCATGGAGAGTGTGTGTATTTGCCACAATGTTCCTCTTGGAGATGTTTTCATCAAACCTTCCCATTTTATCCATGCTTGGGGACTGACTAATGCCCTAGAATTGTTGAGACTTCTAAAGGGAATGTTTTAGAGCAAAATATCTTTATTAAACCCAATTATGAAAATGTGTTGCATGTGCTAAATAAATTTTGGACAACAATGAATGTCTATTACTTAAAATATTCTCAGATGGCAAAATGATCAAATGCAACTTAAAATAATTAACTTTTTAAAAAATAAACCTAAAGGAATGCTGCAATCAAACTGGATCAGGAATACTGAAAAACGAAAGTTTTACTTATTTGATTTCAATCTGCAAAACATTTTACTAAAACTCAAAGATGGTGCTTCCTGTTAAAATATCAGATCAGTATGTCCTAATAAAATAACAGAGTCTGAACTCTGAAGCATGGAAACATTGTGTGTGTGTTGGACACCAATATAGAACACAAGCGAGCTCTTTCATTTAAATTTATTACAAACAAGTTCATAACTACTAAATATATACATTAAAACATAATTACTAATTGCATTTTTGTTTTAAGTCAAGATTTCGTTGACTATTTCACAATAGTGTCTCACTTTTTCTTTTCCACCTTTTAATCACATGGTTGTGAAAGCAACCATGAAAGTTCCATATAATCATTGTAACTCTAAACACAGTTAAGCACATCAATTTCATTCGTAACTTTGGGTAAAATGTTATATTTTATGAAGGACTGAATTTCTATCATTTATATAACGTTCTTACTGGAAAGCTTTTTTTGATCTCCACATATTTGGTAAGTCCTCTTTAGTCTTTTAAAATGATTCTTTTAAAAAAATTTGGCTTTAAAATGTATTATAGGTTTTCTTGCTTGAATATGCTGGTCCTCTTGCCTTATATGTAGCTACTTACTTGAGACCAATGTTTATATATGGGGCTAATGCAACCAAACCAATGCATCCTGTAATTCAGTAAGTAAACATTTTTTTTTATTTGTTCTTGTAAATATTTATTTTAATATGGGATAAATACATAGTGACATAAGTCAGCTAGGGTTTTGAGTCCTGGTTCCACTACAGGGTAATTGTGTGAAATAATGGGAATGCCTGCATATTAAACAGATCTTGGCCTTAAAATACTCCTGCAGTATGGGAGAGGGGAAGTATTTCTTCTCCTTAGGTACTAATTCAAGTATCGTCCTCTTCATTCAATCATGGCTCAATATTGTGATGTCAATAGTCCTTGTGTAAATCAATGTTAACTCCTACCAAGTAGCCAAAAGTATACTGAATTAATGATGTGACAATGTCTCTGAAGTATGTAATGCATAATTATGTATTATTGTGATTAAATATATTAACTCTTTAATTTATTTTGAGAAAAAAAAACTGCTTATAACAAAAATGCAAAGAAATATAAAAAAAAAAAGTTATTAAAGTAATTTATTGAGTCCTTGACAGATGGCAAAACCCAAACATCATATTAGAAAAACTAAACTCATTTACTTTTTGTTAAAAATGTCTGTAAAAATTTCATATATTTTTATGTTTGATTGGTTTTTTTTATTCAACTTTTGGAAGTAATAAAAGTTAAGATGGTCTCTTTAACCAAATTATAAGATGAGAGTTCTTTGACTAGTATGCTACGGTTTTTAATCTCGATTTCAACAAGAACTGTATTGTGGAATAATGGTAATTGTTGCTCATTAATGTAACCTTTGTCTCAAATTATTCATAGGACACACCCCTCGGGGTTGTTTTTAGGTAATTATGATTTTTATGATCCCAATGTGCCGTAATAAATTTCTCCCTTCCTTATGTGGTTTACTGTTTTTTAATAAGCATAGATGATGACACCCTGAATGCCTTAGCAATCTTTTTCTATTTTTGTTCTCCTTAATAATAACTTCTTCCTTTTTTTCCCCTTGTGTCTAAACCACTGATATACATTTATAACAATTATTTTCACAATGAACTTAACTATTAGTAAATTAACAAGTGTTTGGTACTGTTTGTCTAAATATGATTCTTGTACCAATTAAACCAACTAATTTCTTAGAGCAAAAGATGTAGAAGTTTGAGAAATAAGAACCCTTTCAGTGGTCAACTTTTAATGTGAATGTACTGCTTTTTATTACTTTTTTAAATAAATTTTTGTCTTTTTTTAAAAATTGTTTTTATTTTGTAACAGTATAAAATTTCTTATATTTGTCTGAAAACTTCTTATAAAATTTCAGCATAGCAGTTGCATGTTGGATTTTTCATTATTCTAAGCGTTTATTGGAAACTCTGTTTGTGCACAGATTTTCTCATGCAACCATGCCACTTCGTAATCTTTTCAAGGTAATCTTTAAAATTTTTGTTTAATTTTGTTAATGAATCAACATTCAGAAACAATATTTCAATAAGAAGGTATAATATACCCTAGAGTAATATTTTTATTTTCATAACTTTATCGTGTTGAATTTCTTATTAATTTTCATTAAAATTATTTTTTTATTGCATTTCTTTTCAGATGTGATTTTTAGAAATTAAGTATATTGATTAACAGCAGAAAAATTAGCATGTTTTTTTCACCATTTCCTAAAATTCTAGGAGCAATATTCAAAATAGAAACTTGTGTACAATTATTCATGTGCAAGACTGATTTTTATGAAGATAAACTTTTAAATATCATGGAACTAGAACTGTGTTAAGCAGTATGGCTAAGACATTTCATTGCATTATGATTGTTATATAATATTAACTGAATTTTATGCAGCTATATTTTTTAACTTGATTAACATAATCATTTCAAGTATCGTAGAACAATATGCTTTTTATATGTTTGTGTGCATGTGTGTTTATATGTATGATATGTATATATATTATTTTAAAAGTGTTTTAATTTTTATCCTGTTAATAATTGCAAACACATTTGGAATTTTTCATTGTTTTGTATTTATGAATATTACATGTCCCGAATTTAAATCTGAAATTTTTAGTTTTATAACCTGACATTTTTTTCCAAATTGTATAAAATGTTTCTTATTTACAGACTGAGTGAAGACTATTGCAGTAATATAATGGTTATTATTGATTTTAAATTCTTTTTGTAACATGTCAAATTTTGAATACATTTGTTGCTTGATCTGCATTTAAGTCATATTATGTAATTGTTACAGAGAAATTATTATATTTGTTATCAGAATAGTTTGCAATTGGAGTCTAAAATAATATAATTCTTAAAATTTATTAAAGTTTCCAAAGTTATAAATCTTGCCCTTTTCAAATTTTAGTTTTATGTGTCATTTTTTTTTACTATAAATTTAGATGTATTTATTGAGTTTTAAAATCCAAGTATAATTTGTGAATAATTAATTCTTGTAACCTATTCTGATGCTATGGTTTATGAAATTTCTTGATAGAATTGCTCGTACTATTGGGCATTTGGATTCTTCATTGGATATTATGCTAATCATCCTCTGTATACTGCTCCATGTAAGTCTTAAATAATTATTTAGTTGTATTTGAGAACATTGTATTGATTTTTATATTCTTTTGTATCAATGTTTTTACATTCTTAATTCTAGACTGTATAGTTGTATTAAGCTTCCATTTTCTTTTTCTTTCTTTCTTTTTTTTTTTTTTTAATTTCTAATAAAAAGCAAAATTAAAAGTATTACTCTGATTGCTTAAAATGAGTTTGTAATACTAATTTTGTTTTTTTAAAGCTTGTCAAATGCAGATATATGGAGGTCTTGCTGCCTTCATTGTAAGTACATTATTTTTTATGCTTATTTCTTGAACAGAAAGTTATCATTTACAATAAAATAACTGTTCTTTTCGCAGTTGGCTGAATTAGGCAATCTGAGTATTCATCTTGCACTGAGAAACTTGCGTCCTGAGGGTATAGTTTTCAAGTTTTTTTTAAAAAATGTTATATTTCTTTTTGTTGATAATATGAAGCTAAAGTTAATATATTGTTTAATAACTGTAGTAATTATTTCTTTCTTTCAGTTTATTTTATTTTCAATTAAAATTCTTCAAAATAAAATTTAAGCATTACTAAACCTTGAAATAATATTGAATGCTCCATTTTCATTATTTTAGATGTCATATATTAATTTAAAAAGTGTTATGAATAATAATAGATTTGTTTCTTTTCAATAGTTTGTTTTATGTTTGAATATCTGTTCAAAATTAAAATACTAAATTTTATAATTCCAAGAAATAAGTATGAACTGGTATAATTATCTTTTCATTATTATTAAAGCATTTAAATAATTTTTAATTACTATTAGATTCTAAGAAACTGTTTTTAATGATCATTAAGTAGAAATTATCTGCTGAATGATTTTACTGCTTTTGTCTGTAAATACGTAGTATAAATAATTTTTTGTTTCAAAAATATTTTTTATGTATTGAGAGAAATAGATTCCATTTGGGGTTGATGCAGTGTAAATGTAGAAAATCCTTGCCTGCACCTATTTTTCGCTATATCCTGGTGGTGATGGTCATAGACTCAGACTAGTGTTTTGTGAAGCTTTGGGTTTGAGTCCTAATGCCACTAAAAACCTGCCATGTAGTGGGGATGATGCCCATTAAATATGGTCAGGGTCTCAAGTCTTTCCATCAGTGTGAAATGGAAGTTTAGAGAGGGAGGTGCAAGCTTGGATGTCATTCCTATCACTAAACCAAGGTTCAAAATTACGAGGTCTATTGCCAGTAATCCTCATTTTGCTTCTCAGAGTGACATTAATAAAACAATTCCTTGCCTGCACCTTCATTCATTTTACATCTCCATAATTTTTTTTTTTTTTTTTTTTTATATGAAAGCTGAAATTCTTTTCTTCTACTTCAAAAGATACATATTTTTTCCTTCAAGAGAGATCAAATGCATTCAGCTATTTAAAAATGTTGCATAACTCTGCTAATTGTATTATAATATCTTAATCAGCACCCCATTGTGTCCTAAAAGGACAATAGAAATTTCCTGTTGCATTTTGAATTTTACATGAAAGAATCATTATGTATTGTTGTAGTACAAAGATGAGTTTGACTTTCATATCCTCACATAATTTTTTTAAAAATCTTGCATTCAATGGACTAATTATTATAAAACTGACTACAATTACTATACATTTTAAGACCTGGTTCATTGCACGATTTAGATACTTTGATACAAGTACTGTACTGTGAATAATACAATGGGTGCTTTGCAACAAGGGCTTTGTTTTGAATAGATTTCCATAATTATATACATGAAGAAGATAATAAGTTCTAACACTACAATAATTAATGTACTTAGTCCAATCAGAATTATTTCCAGACATAAAAATATCAAGGATCTCAAGTCCTGAACCTTAGCATCTGCAGCAATATTTTTATAAAAAAAAACTTTTGTTAATGTCATTACCATCTATTAACTTTATTATAGTATATTAAATGAGCATCCATATTATTATGCATATAGCCTCATCCTGCTTCAAACCAATTTCCTTTTCATTGATATTTTTAATTATTCATTAAGATCTTCCATTTTCTTTATTCTATGACTGATTCAGTTATTGGCCAAAGGTATTTTTGAAAGCTGTTTCTCAAACATTTGCCAACTAATGTTGGTTGTATAGTAGCTGGTAAGACAAGATCTATGATGTTTTGGGGCTTATGTTTTCCAGTTCTCTAAGCCATCTTTCAAGATGCTAACAAAGCTTTTTTTTTTTTTTTTTTTTTAATTGATGCATTCTTTGTTGTTTCAGTTCTTTCAATGCCCTGGCAAAGAAAAATTTGACTCTTGCTCCATTAACACTCTATCCCTCCCTCCCTCCTCACAAAGAAATTACGAGGTTTAACCATAATGTAATGATTCATTTTTAAGTAGCTCTTTAATTTATTTTGACACCATACATTCTTTTGCCAAAACTTTTGTGTGCAGTTCACACCAGGATCTTTCTTTGCCATTTATTTCTGTTGATGTAAGCCTTTACTTATGAAATGTTTGCTTTTTATGATTGTACATCTAGTTAATAATGGACTTTCCCTATCTGCATTCACTCAAAATTAATTACTGTTCAGTAAAAGCTGGTACATCACTAAAAAAGACGATTGCAAAATGCTTTTTCTGAGACAATGAATGAAAAATTAATGCAATGTTGTGCAAGACCAGCACTTATATATATGCTGTTGCAAATTATAAAAAAATTCAAGTTGTTACGAAAACAATCTGAAACGATTGTTAAAAGGCCATCTAGTAATTAACATTAAAAATTACAGGTTACCTCTAATTTTCCTAATAACTATCCCTAATTTTTGTCTAGTAATAAAGAAATATAATTTCTTTCAGTTAGATTTACACATGATAACCTATTTATTATCTTACCATATTGAATTGATAACAAAAAAAAATTATGAAAGCTTTTACAATATTCTGCAGTTCCTACTTGGTGGGGGGAAACTCCCCACCATAATTTATTTACTTTTTTACGACATATTAGCCTTTTACACCACATTTGAATTTTAACTTTTTATCTCTCCCCCCACCATAATTTATTTACTTTTTTACGACATATTGGCTTTTTACACCACATTTGAATTTTAACTTTTTATCTCCTGTCTTTTTGTGTTTGTCTCGTATTTTTAAGGTCATTTTTTTTTTCTAATCAATTTTAACAAGTGTTTGGTACAGCATAGCCTACTTTGGCTCTTGCGCCATTAAACCCTACAGTCACTCACTCACTCATTCTGCAGCTTCCCAGTGAAAGCGTTGTGGGGCACACTTTGGTTTGATTTGATGTTTTTATTGATTTTGCACTTAGAAACAACATGAGAGTTATTGGCAATAGACCTCATAATTTTGAACTTTTGTCAAGACACTTTGGGAATCGCTGCATCAACCAATGAAACAAAATGGATCTTCAGTCCATTTCCAGGCATTTGTATATTTATCAGTTGTTGATATTCTTCTGGATTTTTATCTTTATTCCGTTAATCCACATTGCATTATTGATTAAATTGTTATATTAAAAATGATTTAAAATATGATTTTTAAATTTAAAATATTATTTTTCAGGTACCAGTGAAAGGAAAATTCCTGTACCAACTGGCAATCCATTCACTTGGTTGTTCAAATTAGTTTCTTGCCCCAACTATACTTATGAAGTCATGGCATGGATATCATTTTCTGTCATGACTCAGTGTTTACCAGGTACGTTTTGTGTATAGTTCATTCATTCTCAATATTAAAATTGCTCTTGTTTATTCATGAAGAAACTATTTAATTGTATATGTATAAATGGATGTGTTTGGGAAAATATAGACCTGCATATACGGGATATTTATAATGTAGGAATATTTTAAAAACTTATCTTTAACATGATGCATTATAAAATAGGATGGGGGGGGGGGTATCAAAAAGCAAAATAAAGAATTTTTCTAAATCAAACAAAATATGGGAAATTTGATACTTGTTATCACAATCAAGTTGGCAAAATTTAAACAAGTTGATTTACAAATAATGTATATATATTTTTATTGACATAGCATAAGCATTTATTATTTTTAATATACTTATAAAAAAAGTTTTAAGCAGTTTTTATTTTTTTCTCAGAGTTGAAATTTTTGTGCAGGGGATTTAAGAATAAATTCAAAAACATTTTCTTTTAGCTCCTTCACCTTGGTGTCATTTAAATTAGACTATATTTGTTTCAAGATAGTGTTAAGAGCCTGTACATTATATTGTATCGGTTCCCTGATTTATATCTGATACTATACAGAAACAATTAAAAGATTAAGAAACCAATAATCTTAAAAGCTATGTGGGAACTATAATTCGTACTTATTCACAAATTAGAAAATTTTACTTACCTGTCAGACAGGCAGGCTTTCATCTTTTGGTTCTTGATTAAATAAAATTAAAAGTCGACTCATAGGCAAAAAGCTTGAGGACTAATTTATTGCTAACTTATTTAAATTTGTCACATCACAAATAACAAAAAAGTATGTTAAATTTTTTTTGTTAATTAAAATATTTTAACGTTCTACTTTGGATATTCTCTGAGTATAATAGAGGCACATCTGAATTTTGATTTCCTCAAGAGTCTCGAATGACATGTAGCGCCCTCTATTCTTTCTAATTTCAACATGCTATAGTACTTCAAAATATGTTATA
The DNA here is from genome assembly GCA_019974015.1 of Nephila pilipes. Classification (NCBI taxonomy): domain Eukaryota; kingdom Metazoa; phylum Arthropoda; class Arachnida; order Araneae; family Nephilidae; genus Nephila; species Nephila pilipes. The sequence continues at coordinate 110,028 of BMAW01092621.1, read as the reverse complement.
TATTTATAATCGATAGCAATAGTTGGAAATTTTTATTCTGTGTTTGAAAATTGCTTCAGAGACAGACTTTGGAAGTATTGCATTGCCTTCAAAATTTTATCTTAAATTTAGGATCTACATAAAACAATGTTACTTAGGAAAAATTTGTTGTGCTGGTTTCTAATTGTGAATTATTTCTTTGAAATCTTCATTTAAAATTACTCCTTGTACAAAATATACAGAAATATAATTGTTGCTTATACTTATAAAATTAAAATATATTTTCGAATATTACAAAAGTTAAAAGTTTCGAATATTACTTGATTTTTCTCACTTGAAATGCACTAATGAAAATGGTGTTTTTAAAGGTCAGTGTAGTCCTGGAATAATTAGAAGAAAAATATCATTGTTCTGATTTTGCTACTGATTATGCTGAAATCTTCAAAGGAAGAATTCAATTAAAATAATTTTCTGTTCATCTCCATTTTATTTACCAATAATATTGTCAATAATTTTAACTAAATATTGTTGGTAGTGTGAAATATTTGTATGTGATAGAAAAGAATGGTTATTTCTGTATTCAGCATACATGATTTGCGAATAATTACTCATAATTCTTCAAACTCCAGATTCATGTTGGAATGTATAAGCAAAAAATGTTTATCTGATTTGAAATATTGTGTGTTATATAATTTTTAATTATTGAATAATTGAATTAGCTCAATTTATTTTGAATCATGTTAGATTTTTTTAATATATGCAGTAATGCTCCATTTCTTTTATAGCTGGCCTTTTTACTCTAGCTGGTTTCTATCAAATGGCAGTGTGGGCTCAGGGCAAGCACCGAAATTACAAAAAGGAATTTTCAAACTATCCCAAAGGCAGAAAAGCTATTCTACCTTTCATTTTCTAAAATCTGTTATAGAACTGAACGTGTTGAACACATTCCTACTTATGAATACAGCTATCTGAAATAAATGTTTTTTTTTACCATGCTCATAAAGCTTTTTGTTCATGTTTATTTTATTAATAACTGTTAAAACCATTGCTTTGAAGAATGAAATATTTTTACCTTTGAATGTTTCCAGAAATTCAATATTTTACTATAAATTTTCAAATATTCCTTAATATTCATTTTAATGAGAGATTTTCATTACTGCCAGTAGTGATTCAGTGTTTTCTTTTTAAAATTTTAACTGTTATTGAATCATATAATGCCATGTTTTTTATTAATTTGATTTTTAACCGAAACAATATGTTCAAGAACTAATATTTATCTCAAGAGAATTGAATCCCTAATACATCTTATTTTTAATTTAAAGAATATACAGTTTTGATCTACTTCTTAGACACCTACATTTAAACATTTATTTTTTAAGGTTTTTCTCCAAAAACTAAATATATAAATTCATAATATATATTTTTTTGTACAATTAATTCATTTAAATATATTTTCAGAATATAAACTATCAGTTAGAATGTAATGAAATTTGCTTTTTCAAAATTAGAAATCCAAACATTTTTATATAATTTAATATTGATTAGTGATGTACATTTGTATAAATAACTCCAAACAATATTTTGGAAAAATTAATGATCACCTTTGAATCATTATAGATCAGTGGTTCCCAACCATTTTTTCAAATGCAATCATTTTCTGAATTTTTAAAAATGTTCATGACCCTCTTCCCCATCTGCTAGATCACTACATGTAAAATGTTAAACATTTTTCGTTTATCTATTTTTAACCCCCATTTTTTAATAATCAAAAATACTAAAGTCTATAGTTTATTTAAAAAAACTAACTACTTTTGTACAATTTGGATTAAATTGTTGTTTTTGTATAGATATTGCTGTATATTGTACTGCATTAATATAATTACTCTATACTTCATTAATGGAAGGTGAAAAGAGTAAACATATTTGCTTTAAAAATTTTTAATCCTTATTTTGAAAATTTTTCAAATGTAGTTTCAATATCACGAAATATAAAAAGACAACATCATGAAATATAAAAAGACAACATCATGAAATATAAAAAGAGAATGTGAAATCCAAAAAAAAAAAGGGGGGGGTAGGTTAGTAAGACATTGCCCATCATAATGCATCTAGCAAATGTAAAATCAGAATACTACAGGTTGGAAATTTTTTTTAGCAATATTCAAAACTAGATGAGCAAATATTGGCAGTTTAAGCTACCCATCCCTACCATATTGTGTGGCCCCCCACCATAACTTATTTACTTTTTTAAAACAAATTGGCCTTTTACACCAAATTTGAATTTTTAACTTTTAACCTGTATTACTACTTTCTGTGGGTTATCTGTTTAAAAAATTTTATATTTTAATTTATTTTAACAAATGTTTGGCACAGCATAGCCTGCCTTGGCTGTTGCGTCATAAAACCTCACAGTCATTCACTCACTCACTCACTCCATATTACATGGCTGCGGTAGCCTAGTGGTCATGGTTTCGGATTCGGGGTTTTCGTTCAGTCGCGGGTTCGATCCTTAGCCGCTAAAGACCTGCCGTGTAGGCGGGGCTGATGCATGTTAAATCTGTCAGGGCCCAAAGTAATCATGTTGGCGGGGTGTGGAAGTTTGGAGAGGGGGAGCCAGCTCAGCTGTCATCCTCGTCACTTGACCAAGGCTCAAAATTACGCGGTCTGTCACCAATAGCTCTAGTGTTGCTTATAATGCGACGTTAATAAAAACTAAACCCTTCCATACTGCGTTACATATGTATCATGATTGCTTATCAAAACACCATAGTTACATATATATCATGATTGCTTATCAAAATTATATCCATACATATTGATAGATTTTGCAATTGCATCAAAAATTCCTTCTATTGTACCAAAATAAAGGCTATTGTCAACAATGTTCTTTTTTCTAATTCTTTTTATATGACTTTAGAAATGTTAAATTATTTTCCATATTTGTTGGAGAGTGTGCTGATTAATTGAATTTTGGTGCGGTAAAACCTTTCTATTTTAATTTAATATTTGGATTACAATCTAGGCATGTCCCATAAACTCATGAAATTGATATCTTTGCCAATGAAAATACTGAAACTATATCTCGATTACTAATAACATAACTACGAGGGGGAAAGTCTGAAAGAAAAATGTACCTCATTTAGGGGATGTAATTACAACTTAGGCAATATAAATCGTAAAGGGGAAAACGTATTGCAGCATTTAAGCACAATACACTGAGAAAAACTTCATTTTATTTGATGATTGTGTATACATTGAATAATTACTGTGTGCACCATGCCTAATTGGACTGGCCATAGACATTGAGTGTTTAATCCTTATTTTTTTTATTTAAATTGTAGGAATTGAAGCACTGTAAGAGTTCTGTAATTTTTGTTGAAATAGAATGCAAAAGGCGGGAATTTCGTTCAAAACAAAATGGTTACCTGAATTTCCCACCATTAATAGAATGCTGAAATATATCCAACTCTTTGGTCACATTTTTTGTTTTAGTCAAAAATTATATTTTGTGTTTTTTACAAGTAAGTTATTGTATTGGTTACATATATAAATTTCTATTTGTTTTTTATAATATTAACCTAATATTTTTTATAAAATGGTTCGTGCACTATTGTGTACTCTTCGTATAAGGAAAGTTGAAAACCCTACTTTATTACAAGAAAATGATTTATGAAACTTATTGCTAAACATACATATACAATAATCAACAGCTTTAAAATTAGAAATTGCGAGTTTGCTTCTCTAAAATTTTTTTATTTTTAAACATGTTCAATATGTGGAGGGTAAGGTAATTCTCCCTCTTGCTTCCACAAATTATACATTTCAAGATATTTTATTTAATTTTTAATGAAATCTAATAAATCTGTAAAATATTTCTCCTTTTTATTTGATTATATTCTACAAAGTCTTAGGTATACATTTCAACAACACAGGCATTAATAACTCACCAAACAAACCTTTTGTAACACCTTCCGCTTCCAAATTTCATTATATCATATAATCTTCATACAGCTTTAACATTATTTTAACTCTTTACTACTTTTAGATTCAATAACTTATTCATGAATTAACTAATTATAATTTCTTTTAAAGGTTTTATACACTTATCAGTTCTTTTTGTTCAGTTCTTATGCAGCTACTACATTGTTTACTACACCTATGAATAATATTTTGAGATACGCAAATTTTTCTACCTTAGTAGAGAGTCTTCATTTTTGCCTACTGTACTTTTATTATTATTCCAAAACTTTGTGAAATTTAGGGTATCCTTAATATTTTCTAGCACCAATTTTGGAAGTTTAGAGGTTTGAGCACTTAGTAGTTTAACCTTGCGTTGCTCAATATTTTGAATAAATTCTTCTAATACTGTACTAATTCGTTTTACTACTCGAGAACATTTTTCATAATATTTCTCTGAGAAGCAACTATATCCTTTTTTAAAGACTACAAGGTGTGGGTATCAAAGAACGAGACTGACACTGCTACAGAAGTACTCACGCGCCAAACGCAAGCGACTGACAACCGTTTAGCGTGAAGCGTAAGAAGCAACTAAAATGGGTATCCAGCGTTTTGGGGTATAGCTGGGCACCCTGCCTCTGGGGATTATATTGTGGCATTGGTAGACTTGTGGGGGTCATAGTTTCGAAATCGTGGCCGGCGGTTTTCGTTCAGTCGCGGGTTCAATCATTGGCCGCTAAAGACCTGCTGTATATCCGGGACTGATGCATGTTAAATCTGTCGGGGCCCAAAGTCCTCCTGTTGTCGTGGTGTGGAAGTTAGGAGATGGGGTGCCAGTTCGGGTGTCGTCCTCGTCACTTACCCAGACTGAAAATTAGGAGGTCTGGCGCCAATGCCTCTCGTGTTGCTTCTTAGTACCGTGTAACCTGTGCTGATGCACGTTAAATCTGTCGGGGACCAAAGTCCTCCCGTTGGCGTGGTGTGGAAGTTAGGAGAGGGGGTGCCAGTTCAGTTGTCGTCCTCGTCACTTGACTGAGGTTCAAAATTACGAGGTCTGTCGCCAACAGCTCTCTTGCTGCTTCTAGAGTGACGTTAATAAAACCAAACCAAGCAAAAATGCTTTTCAGTGCAACGTCAATAAAACAATAAATCTTACAGAAATTGTTCCAAATCCTACTGATGGAGTGGAAATTTGGAGGAGGAGGTTCCGGCGCAGGTGTCGTCTTCGTCACTTGACCGAGGTTCAAAATGAAGAGGATCGTCGCCAAAAGTCCCGTGTTGCTTCTCAATGTGACATTTATAAGCAATCACAATCAAAGGAGTGCTCTTTGGAGACATTCAATTTGCGGGTAGTTTCAATAAAGTTACATAGTAAAAAAGAATTTAGACATATATTTCCAGATAGCATTTAATTTCTTGACACATGTCATGAGAGCAGATAAAGCTTCAAAAGTTCCCCTTGAAGCAAAAGGAATTATGATTGATTGATTGTGTATTAACGTCGCACTAAGAAACTACAAAAGGCTATTGACGACGGAGCTCATAATTTGGAACAAATGACGAGGATGACACATGAGCTAAAACGTCCTTCCTACCTTCAAACTTCTACACCACAACACAAGAAGACTTCGATTCTCGACAGATTTGACGTGCACCAATCCCGATACACGTCGTGTTTTTAGTGGCATCAGGACGTGAACCCGCGACGCAACGGAAACAAAAAAAAAAACCTGTGAAATCGCGATCATGAGCATCACAAGGACTATTGGCGCCATGCCTCGGTCAACTGATGATGGTGACACCTGAACTTGCACTCATATCTCCAAACTTCCACATCATGCCAAAGCTACAGGCTTTAACAGATTTAACATGCATTAGTCCGCTATACAGCGGGTCATGCGTGGCTATGATTCGATGGCAACAACGCCAGTCGTAAACATGACCTCTAGGTTACCGTGGCTACTTCCTAAAAGTGGTATCGAAAATACAAAAGGATCGCTAGGGTATCCCGAGAGCGCGTCACCCATGTTTACCAAAGACGCTAAACCTTATGGGGCAGAAAAAGGCCACCAGAGTACCTCAGGGTTATGCTTCCAATTCTTACCTTAGGTGATGCGTTCCCAGGATATTCTGGCGATATTTCCGTATTTTCGACCATCTTTCTTGTCAACTTATTTTTACCTTTTTTTTCACTCCTCTAGATCACAGTTACATCTTGTTTGGCGCAGCATAGCCATATCTGACTCTTGCGCCTTTCAACTTCATCATCACTCACCCATATTTACCTTAATAAGGTAAATCTCAAAAAGGATTATTTGTGTTTGATGTGGTGAAGTTTTATGGGGCAAGAGCCAGATGTGGCCATGTAGCACAAACATGGTGTAACTGTGACCTAGACGTTTGAATAAGTGATTGATGATCGTCACGGCGAATTCAGTGGA
>BMAW01092621.1:89754-103641 GCA_019974015.1 Nephila pilipes | reverse complement strand
AGGATCGCTAGAGTATCCCGGAGCGCGTCACCCGTGTTTACCAAAGATTGTAAACTCCATGGGAAACGAAAAGATCACAAGAGCGCCTTGGGGTCATGATGCCCGTACCTACCTAAAGAAGGCAAGTCCCCGAGGTCCTCTGATATAATCCCCCAAGGGCAGGGTACCTGGCTATACCCCCAGACACTGGATACCCATTTCAGTCGCCTCTTACGACATGCATGAGCAACAGTGGAAGTATTCTTTCGCACCCGTAATTTGTATTTGAAAATGTTTTTACCAATAAAAAATTTTCTGTTTCAACAGCCTTACAAACTTTTCTCTATCACATTAAATGAACTTATAGTTAAAATAAAAACATTATGCACAGAGAAAAATTTATTTTTTATAAAATTGAGAAAATTTTTCAGTTTGTGACAATTGGTTAAAATCTTACCACAATCATTAAATTTTACTTCTATTAATTTTTACCATTGTAGTAATATAATAGTTCTTATTTGCATTCATACAAAACAACATAATTATAAAAAGTATATGTTTCTTTTGCTATTTACTTTTTTATATTTTAGTTGTGTGTCCAAAATTTTAAGGCTATTTTAATTGATAAGTTTCAATGTTTGCCCCCTAAGGTCTAATTTCTTTTAGTAAATAAGGGACCCACTTCAAATGAACTTTCTATCTTTCTTTTCTCTTGCAAAGCTTACTGTTTTCAGTAAACACGAGTGGTGCACTTCAGGGATACCGTAGTGATATTTTATTGTCAACCCTGTTCATTATCTTCACCTCCATCCAGAACATAGAAGAACAGTTGTAACAATTACTGAATCAATTTGGTCCTTGGACCAAAAAAAAATCATCAATGTTTATTCATCGTTCCCCTAATTAGCCACCCAAGGATCACTTTTGGCACACCAAACAACTTTTCACTTTTTTATCGTTTGCTTCAATTTTAATTACATGTAGCTGATATAATATTCAAATTAATAATTTATCGTTTGCTGAAATTTTAATTTCATTTAGTTTAAATATATATTCAATTTAATAATTTATCGTTTCTTTAATTTTAATATCTGAAAAGTTTACTTTAATATTCTTATATTAAATTAATTTAATAATTATATATATAAAAAAAAAGCGCACCTAGGGTGGCTAAATCTATTCTTTCCAAAACTTTTCATAGAACTTTTTTTTTACTTATTTCATATATGCTAGTATTTAAATATTTTATTTTACACTAGCCATTATTTTTAGCATTCAGCAAGTCTATGTCAAAATGCATTGGCCACAAAATCCATGCACATCGAAGTTTACAATGAAATCAAAATTACAAACAAACCTATAATAGGGTTTTGCGAGAGATTTTCTCCTTCTTTTGTTATTCCAAATACAAGTAGAAAACTTACCATTAATATGAATCTATCTAAATTTTTGTACGATTTCAAATGTCTACATGTTAAAGTAAACATCAAAAATGATTTGGTTTTATTAACATCGCATTAGAAATAACACGAGGGCTATTGGCAGAATATCCAGGTAAAATAAAGTGTACAATGTATTTATACTGCAGAAAATGTACATGACAGAAACATAAAAAAAAAAATAATAACAGAATTTTCTTACAGATATAAGATGCATAACAGGTTAAATGGCACAATACAAAAGCGTCCACAAACTCGTAAGCAAAAATGAAGTGTTATAGACAAAGGTATGAACATGCATACAAGATATACAATTATAGCTACACAATTAGAGAAGAATAAAATATTAAGAAATATAATAAAAATTTAAGACAATTAAAAAAATTTGTTGGGTAATTTTACGAGCGATAAGAATACAGAATTTAAGCTTAGAATGCAAGTAGGGATTTTCACACACAGATTTCAGCCAAATAGGTTTCGCATCAAAAACAGGACATTTTAAATGAAAATCTCTGGTAAAAGGGCAAGCGAACATGTAATGGTCAGCATCTCCAACAGAGCCACAAATTTGAATTTTTCAAAATTTTACAATTTAAATAAGAAATGAAGGGAAAAATGAAAGAAGCGAGTAATAAAACCATAATTTTCGTATAAAAACTCATATTTGGTCTAGGAATATAGGATTGAACCTGAATGCCAGATTTACAAATTGACCACCAGATCTCCCTTTCTGGGAGATCTGGTGGTCATATAGTAATGATTTATAGTAATAATTTAAATTTTTTTTAAATAATAGTAATAATTTTAAGTCATATAGTAATGATTTTAAGAAATAAGAAAGAAGCTTATTTTTTAAAATCATTACTATACGAGACCGAGGGGCAGGAACATTCATTCTCTCACCTTAAAGTGAAAGTGAGCTTTGTAAAGAAATCTGCGATTTCATTATAACACATCGATCAATAACTCCCGAGTCTAAAATTGAAAACAACATTTTTTTTGCGAAATTTTTTTTTATTCATCAACATAACACCTTTTGTTAATCACCTTTTAGGGTGATACAATCGTTCCAACGCTTTTCCAAATCTTTTTTTGATTTTTTTTTTTCCTTTTCGCAAGAAATCTTTTTTGTTGCGAGTAAATAGCGATAAACAGCTTTCTGAATCATCGACTTGTTGCTGTTTTAAAGCAATCGCGGCATCCACTTGAAAAAAACCTTTTTCCTGGTCCGATCGACTTAAAATTTTGACACGTTTCAAGCAAAGATTAGTACTCTAGAAAGACCTGGTTACTGGTTTACTACGAGCGCCATCTCTGGGTTAGTCTTTGGAGTTATTGATCGATGTGTTAATAATCTCTGACATGGGCCCGAACCCAGCGTAAGTTGTAAAAATCAGAATAAGTTGCTAATCTTTCTTTAATGGTATTAATAATTAAAAGCCGATTCATTTCTGGTACTCTGCAATATTGATGATAAACTGTCGGAGTAAACAGAAATTTTGAGGTTATGAGAGACAGCCCACAAAATGGAAAATCCGATTGCTGAAAGCTCAGCCACGAAAACTGAATTATAAAAAATCAGTTTAAACATGTAGACTCTGTTTAGGACACCCCGGTGGAAGACACATACGGCGAACCCGATCCTTGATCCGTCGGTGTAAATCTCTCACTCAGAGGGTTCCGAACATTTGTTAAGAAAAAGAATTTGTTTTTCAGGACGAACAGCTATCTCTCAGTGAGATATTTGAGTCGAATGTGATATTATTAATTAGATGAAAAAAGTTGGAACTATGCTGCTTCCAAATTTGGTATTTAAAAAAATGAAATTTTAGGGTAAGATTAATTGGGGGAACCCCAGCAATCACCTGCAAAGCAGCAGTGGCAGACGTCCTATGAGCCTTGATAATTTTTAAAAGCTAAATTCTCTGGAGTTAAAATTGGTAATTTGCGAGGAGTTTAGATCGCGGGCTATTGGCGTAGGATTTTGTAATTTTGAACCACGAATAAGCGACGAGGACGACACCTGAGCTGGCACCCCCCCTAACTTCCACATTACGCCAACGGGAGTACTGTGACCCCCGACAGATTTAACATGCATCAGCTCCGGCAACACGGCACATCAAAATTACTAAAACTATTTAAAAATTTTACAATTATAAAATGCTTAGTCATAATTGCACTAGTTTCAATAGAAATTGAAATAAATATTTCAATTTCTATTGAAATATTTATTTCAATAGAAATTCAATGTTCAGGTGCCCCTTGGCGATTTTGGCAAGTTTTAAAATAGATCGCCAAAATAATATACAAAAAAATTACATAAAACAGTAGACAAAAAAAAATAAAAAAAAGATTCTGATGAAGAAAATAACACATTTAAAAGTTGTTAAATGATAATGTTATGATTAGAGCAACTTTATGGAACGAATTATGATATTCAACTGAAAATAAATACAATTTATTTACATAACACATAGTAAAGTTCTGTAATAAGATTTATAAAATGAAAAGTTACTTTTATAGAACAGTTCTTATCGAAGAAGGATAAATTAATTCATTTGTTGCATATTGAATATCATTCTTGCAAACTTATCATTCAACATTTTTCAAAAATCTTCTACCCCTGCACCACTGTAAACCATATATTTCCCCCTCTTTCTCCAAATAAAAAAAACCCTGTAAATCACACTTTTCAGACATATTTGACAGAACAATTAACCCATTGGCTTACTAATATTTTCCCGAATAGCCAACCCCATATTTACTAGTTAATTTCAAGAAAATAAGTTAGAAAAAGAACCTAAATTCCTCCACAGAGAGGTACTTCTTAAAGTATGCCATTTACAACTTCACGTCACTTACCGAGATATACTGAATGTGTTATACACCATTCAATAAATATATTTCTCAGCTTTCCAATTGCCTATAATATATTACCATCTATTGAGGGTAAGAAGGAAACACTAAGATGCTACTCAGTCCATCCCAAAGCTGGCAATATATTAATGGACTTGAAAATTGAGGCTTGCTGCCAGCCAGCAGTATAAGTCAATGGGTTAAAGGAACATTTCAAGGTGTACAGCTATAACAGAGAACAATGATTTGAAGGGGGAGGGGGGGTAAAAAGCCAAAAGAGCAATACAATATTTTTCAAATAGTGTCTTCCACTTTAAATGATTAGTAATCTAGAACAGAAAACAGGTAACCTTTGTACACATTTCCAAAAAGAAAAATTATCAGGACACATGAAAACTAATTCACCAGATTTGAAATCCTTATTGCACCCAAAAATCACTACTTGACACTCATTTTAACTGATATTTGTAAGTTTACTTTCCATGACATTTTCTATTCATACCAAAATAATTATAAATGTTTTTATTCCTAATTTCAAAAATTATTTTTGTTTCAATAGCTTCCATTTTGCAATAAAACTAATCACATTCTAAATGTAAGCACATAGTTACAGAGAACTTTTGCATTCCTTCAATATTTATAAAAGCTACTCCAACATACATCAAATCTTTTTTGAATATCTAAAATTTGAATTCATAACACAATGTGCAAGAACACTGAAAATATGGCGAGTAAATAAGGCGTTTGCATTGCATGAAGAAATGCACTGAAAGAAATGCCAAAGCAGTTTCAAAGAGCAATATTCTAGTTCTATATAGGATGGTATTGATTGTTTATTGATATTACACAAAAAGAAACAAGAGGGCTATTGGCAGAGGACTTCGTAATTTTGAACTTCAGTTAAGTGAGAAGAACGGCACCAGAGCTGGCACCTTATTTGTCCAAACCAAGCCAATGTGAAGACTTAGAGCATCAAAAATTAAACATGTATCAGCCCCACTACATGGTCTTTAGAGGCATCGTAACTTGACAGAAAGAATGCTGGCCACAAGCATGACTATTCAGCTACTGTGAAGAAAATTAATCCTTTTTGATCTAATACAAATTAAAATAAATTTAAGAAAAATTGCATATGATTATTTTTAATATATTTTAAATACTGCATTCAAAACTAAATGACAAATTCTTGAATTCTTATGCAAGATGTAACATGTATACTAAAGGTGAAGTTTATTACGCAAGTACTATATCTGGCTAAGCTGAGTCAAAAATGTGTATTTGTGTTCTAAACTATAGTAGAAATGGACAAAAAGGCAAAAATTGGTTGACAAAAAAGTTAGCTATGGGATCCTAGGGACAAGTCACCTATCACAGACAATAAACCCCATGAGGAGGGGAAAAAAATCACTAGGATATCTCAGAATCATGATTCCTACACTTACCTGATGAAGTTAAGCTCCTAAATGAACGTTAGTGAAATTTAATGGTGCAGGAGCCAGATATTGCTATGCTATGCTATGCCAAACAATGTATAACTGTAATCTAGATGTTTGGAAAAAAGAATAAAAATAGGTTGGAAATAAAGAAAGATCCCTAGTGTTTCCCGAAGGCATGTCAGTTATATTTATCAGAGACAGTAAATACTGTAGGAAAGGAATAGATCACTAAGGTGCCTCGGGTGAGTGATGCCCGTACTCACCTAAAGAAGGTAAATGCCTAAGAGGGACATATGTATTATAAGCTAAACCTGTCAATTTAAAACATTTTGGGCTACATCAAAAAAATAAAAACCAAAACCAAGATGTAAAAAACATTTTATATACAGACTTCTGAAGTCACATGAGGCACAGATAATACAGAGTCAATTGTAATTATATTTAGTACATTATTAACAGTCATATAATACATTATCCACAATTTCAGAAGTATTATGAGTATTCTTTTTACAATATGTACAATTTTTGATGCAAATTTTACAATGACTATAATAAAAAAAATGACATAATTCAGGAAAAAGGCACTTGGCTCTCAAAAATGCCTATATACAAGGATCAGACAATAAAAAAATGAAAGAAGTTCTCAATGATTGTGATATCTTGATTATTTCCTTTTTGTTGGAGAAGGTGGCTCATCCTCATCAGAATCGTCTGATCCATATATAGCTAAGGAAAGAAAAAGAAATGGTTATATATTTCAATTATTATTAAAAATTCTATAAGATATAATATTTATCCAAAGAATTTATTCTTTTGGTAAGGAAAATACAATACAAGTGTAAATAATGATGAAACACAAGAATGCTATGGCTGAATTGTTTTTACTAAAATAAATTCATTTTACAAGTCTCTGAAGCTATCACCATATGTTGTTGAAAAGCAAGTACTAAGCACTGAATACTTGTTCACACAGAAAAATGCCCTACACTTAGTATAATTTAGAGTACAATAGAGAAAACTTCAGAGTAACATCACCTTTTATAATAATCATTTCTGACCAATCAGCCCTCTTTTTCATGTCTAAAATGAGTTCAATATATTTTTTCCCTGATACTACAATCATAAATGGGTTTCAAATTTAACAGTTAAAAAACTCTGCAGATTTATAGAATGTTTTCATATTTTAAGGTCACAGTATGGTTAAGAAATAAATGTATTATAACTAAAATTTGTAATTAATACGGAGGAAAACTTTTACTGATTATCCCTAGTCAAAATTTTCTATCTTTGAAGCTTTTTGCATTCACATTTGATTTCTACATTTTGTGAAAATAGAGAATGGTTTAAGTAAAATTCATTTAAAAAAAAGTTTTAAACCACTTCATATGTTTTAATTAATATTTTAATAGGAACACACACATATAAGAATAACAATTATTTTCCCATGAGCAGGAAAATATTTTTATCTAAAAATTAGACTTATAGAAAGAAAAATTACTTCTATTACATCAATCAAAAACAAAGATTGGAGGTTATTGGAAGTAATGATGGACTTGTATGAGTAAAACAAATTTTTAATATTAAATAGTGAGATCAGAAATAAATAAATACTATTAAAAAATTTTGTTATCGATTAAGCCAAAAGCTGTAGACATGTTACAAACATTTGATATTATTTTCTAATGGCAAAGTCTAAATATAATTAGAAAAGTATCAAGAATATATTCCAACAATTACATATCTCATAATAAAATCAAACATAAGTGATACATATAGCAAAGACACTTAAAACTTTCAAATTAAATAGAAAAATAAAGATAAATTAAATACAACAGACACTGATGTTGTGCCTTTTGACACAAACTAAGTCACCTAGAAAATGTGATTATGGATTAATATTCTTTAAGATAAGCTAGATTTATCTTATTATTTTTTAAATAATAACTGTTCACTTTTACGAAAGGATTATTGGCAATGGTCTCTTTTACTATGAACAACAACAAATCTGAAGGACAGGTGCTTCATTCTCCTAACACTCACACCATGCAAGGGCTTTGTGAGGTTAACATGTAGAAGCTCCCATTATTCTCCAAGACAGTCTTTAGTGGAATCAAACAAATTGCATTACTAAAACATAGCTAATCACGCAGCTAGTGATCATAAATATGTCACATTAGGTGAAGACAAGTCTTAAAACAGGAGATATTAAAATTAACTTAAACCCTTATTATGGTCTCAAAAGAAAAAAGAGCATTTACTTGGGTTATTTTATACCACTTTTTGAACTCATCAATTGATTTTCTTTCTTCTTTTTGGCCATTAAAGAAATATTCTTAGGAATTATAAAAATACAGCAAATATAATTCAATCTCTTTCTAAGTAACACTCTACACTTTTATTATTCACAGGCCAAATTCTCATGACTAAATAACTATATAACATCTTTAGAATTTTGAATAAGAAAGATTTTTTTTTTTTTTAAAAAAAAAAGCAACAACTTTAGCACTATGAACGAATTATGATAGAGAACTTTGCTTATAAATCAGTAGTAGTAAGATAGAGATCACATCAGAAAGAACTGTTTCTATTTATATAAAGCTCTTCAATGGAGAGATACAATTTGAAACGACTTTTCATATTTAAGGAATCAAATGAAATGTTATATGTAATATGAACCTTTTTAATATGGAGTATATCACAAATTATGAGGAATTTATCATGCATAATAATATAACAACGTCTTTAAGTTTGGACATTTTATTAGATATTTTTAAATCATTTAAACTATTTTAGGAAATTTATTATAATTTAAATGCTGGTAGAGTTTAATTTTCTCTGAATTCAAAAGTTAAATATATGGAACTGTATTTGTCTATTTTAAGAAGCAGGTATAAGAAATGAAAATAGAAATTATTAATCTGAATGTGTAACTCAAATTTCTTTAGTTTCTTTTTTATAAATAAAACATGACATATATATATTGACAATGGAACATTGCAGTTCATTAATTATATATTTTTATATTATATTTAATTAAAATGAAAATATTAATCAACAAAATTTTGACTAATGTTCAAATAATATGTATTAATGTTATTCTAATAGAATTAAATTTCAGATTGTTGAACATACATCTTTTAATGTACATCAAAAAACAAGATTGCAGTTTCATTAAAATTCAAGATTGAAATTTAACATGCTGAATATCGTTTGAAAAACATCATACAATGTTCCTACAATCGACTAAAAAATTATTTTCCTCTAGTTAATAACTGTGTATTAAAACATTAATAAATTTATTTTTAAAGAGCAACATTTTACACAATAATTGATGTACAATATTTAATGTTCTTCTAAGAGTTCAAATTATCTTACAGGCTATGCCTCCCAATGCACCTTTCAACCTCTTCTTCAATGGTCCATCATCTTCTGCAGAAGTTTCAGATTCTGAGTATCAAGGGAGAAAATGCACATATAGTAATATATTTAATATGTAATACTATTAATCAACAATTCAAATTTAGTACTATATTTTCAAAAATTTTTGAAACATCCCATTGATCACTTCTTCAGTATTGAAAAATTATACTCTTACTTATTGTACTCATCTCAATTTTTTTTTAAAAAAAATTTGAAATGATCAATTTAAAACATTTGGATCCATAAATTAATGTTAAAATATGTCCTATTTCAAGATTCAGCTCTTAATGAATCAACCAATAATCAATGTACAAAATTTTTTCCTGAGTGACTAAAATTTATAATATTTGCAGGGTTCAAATCATTTTCGGAAAGTTTTGCAGGTTGAAATGTCCTGCTTGTACATTGAATTTACATATTTTACTCTACAATGTTTTTTCAACAAAATATTCTGAAGGAAAGAGGGGGGGGGACCATATTTAAGAGCATCAAAATATCTAAAAACTCTTTAAAAAATCATTTTAAAATATTATCCTCTAGTGTAATATTTATTATTTTAAAACAAGTTATTTTTGCCATTGCTTCATTTAACTATATAGTGATGTTCTTCAGACACTTCACTTGAAGTGTCTGAAGTTGCTCTTCATTAAAACTAAATTACCTTTTAGAAAAAGTTTAGCACTTAACAAATAGAGAATGAAATGGGAAAAATAAAAGATGCAACCTTTTTTTAACATCATAAATTTAATGTTAAAAACACCTCCCCCCGCGGGGGGGGCCCCATAGTCACAGAATGTCTTCTAAAAATCAGTATTTCAAGCAGTACAGAATGGCTATAAATTAAGATTTTACAATGCTTCATGATACCTTTATAAAAGCAAAACTTATTACCCAAAATCAATGCACCATTTTACAATAATCAAAAAATAATAAATAAAAATGAACAAAATATATTTGATATGCATATATTTTAAATCACTTTACACAAAGTTAATAAGATGCCACTCATATACAATAATGGGTTGATAAAAAATGAACTTACATTTTATTATACAATTTTTTTTAAAGTATAGTAACTGTTCATTTCCAATCAAAAATAATTGGCAACAGATCTTTCCTTCTTGGAGATGAAAAGTTCCAAGAAAGGAAAGAGTCATTTTTATAGTTTGGTTTTAATATATACTTGGAATCACAGAACTTGATATACATCAAATGCATAATAATAAAAAGAAAAAGTGCTATACAAAGAACAGATTTAGCCATCCAAGGTGCATTTATTTCTTTATAATTATTATTAAATTACTCAAATATAAGAATATTATTAAATTGAATATATTTAAGCTAGATGTAATTAAAATTGAAGCAAATGTTAAAAAAATGGAAAAGTGATCTGGTACAGCAAAGTGATCCAAATAAAACAATAGCCTCTTGGGTGGCTAATAACAACTTTTGATGTAATTGAGTTTAAGATTTATATTTCAATCCATAAACTACAAAACAGAGATTTAATTACAAACCTTCCTTCTCCCTGTCGTTGGTTGACAGGCTGGAGGTCAAGTTAGTTGGGGGAGGCGGCATGAGTTCCCTGTCCTGAGCATCTGACTGCTTACTGGCTCCTCTTCTGGGCGGCAGCTCTGTTGGATGGTTTACATTAGACTCCTGCAAGCTAGAGTGTTAGTAACAACAAACAGAAAAAACAAGTTAACACCATCAGGAACCTACTGGAATACCTTCTTTTCAAATGCTTACTGAACATGCCAACAAACAACTGCTCAATCAACTGATTGAGAAAAATTAGTGGCACTATTCATACATTCTTCCGTATTTCGAATTAAATGTATTTAAAGAGTTTCCCTATTTGAATTTCATTACACTAATGGAAGGATTTAATATTGATTGATAAATCAGACTTGTTATAGATTCAAACAGTCAGAAAATGAATCAAAGATTTTTCAAAGATTGTTTTGTTGTATTTCCTTTGCATGAAAATTTTTTTTCAAAAAAGCACATTTGGCATTTGATACCAAATTTATTTACATCTAAGATTTCAAATCAAAACTTTTATAATTCTATAAATTTAAGACAAAAGATGATACACTATTAATAAAGTTTCTAAATGTCTTTAAAGTATAACTTCAAAAAGTATTTTTTAATTTCTTTCCAAATCAAAACAATACTCTCAAAAACTCAACATTTCTATATATTACAATTTTCAGGCTTTCTCAGCATGCACAATTTAAGCATAAAATTCCTTCAACAATTTATCTTTTACCAGGTTTGACGAATACGCCATCTCATTTTCTTCTTTCATAATTCTTCTTCCTTCATAAAACTGTTGAAATACACATACAGAATGCTTCTGAAGTAAAATTGAAGAACTGATTTTGACATCACACATTTACAAGAATGAAAAGTTTTTTTCTTTCTTTTTTTACATTTTAAATAAAAATATCCATTGCATCGAATGAGTTAAAAAAAATTTTTTAGATTCATGATACATGGAATATATATCTACAATTCAGCATTTATCAGAATTTACAGTTTCATTTTCTAAAATAAAATTGAATAAATCTATTCTGATAAAGAATAATCCCTGTACACATTAAAAAACACTATCTAGATAGCTTTAATATGGAATAATCCAAGCAATCAATGTTTTGAGTTTAGAAAAGAAAAATCCAAGTTAAAAAATTAATCTTAACAAATTTTGCCTTAAAATATTTTTTAAATCAATAAAATTTCTAGTAATAATATTAGATAATACAATGTAACAGAATTCAATACTTTAAAGCTCATAAAAAAAAAAACAGAAAAAACATGATTTCTACAAAAAATACAATAAATAAAAGATAAATCTTGGAATGAAAATTTCTTCAATACTTTTTCAGAAAGATAAATGACTCTGACACAATTATGAACCCTGCAGTAAGTTTTGTATATGTATATATATATATATATATATATATATATATATATATATATATACACACATATCACAATGGCAAAGCCACAAATCGAAACAACCAATTGATCAAAATAAGTACTATGATTGGAAAAGCAATTCATTAAGTCCATTCTCTGCAATGGATGAGCTTAAATTTTATTAATGCATGAAACAGAAAATTATTTAAAAGTATTTAATTTTTAAAAATGCATGTGTCCATGTTTTTCTTAATAAGTACTTGATGGTAGATTAATGGTTTTTGAAATAAAATGACTCAAAATACTTTAATAACCAAAATGTTAATAGAATAATCCTTTGTATAATGCATTTGGGTACCCTTTCAGTTTCGTGACCAATCAGAGATTCCTAAATAATCTATCTTGCAACTGATTACAATGGATAGAGTAGATGATTCTTTGGGTTGATTTACTTTCAGTGTATTAAATGAACAGAGAAAATTGTTTGTCCAAAGTTTAATCAACAAAACTAAAATACCAATGTAAAGATTAATATTAAATTTAAGGACAATTATTCAAAACCTTATGCATCAATATCAATTAAATATGAAGAACAAAAAAACCCTGCAATTAACATTAAATATGTTTTTACAGATTACTGTTATGTATATGAAAAATACATTAACAATAGACAACAATTCAGCCCTATTTAAATATTATAAAAGATCTAATATGTGCACCTTAACAGGATAATTTAAAGAATTTTATTCAATATATACATATATATATATATTATTATGTTACATCAAAAAAAAAAAAAATTCGTTGAATTTCCTTTACATACTCCTATCAGAGAAAAGTAACTTTATCCCTTAAATTTTCATGATTCAAAACAATCTTTTTATACTAGTTAGAATATTGATATATGTTATATAGCAGATAAAATGAAAGGTTTGAAAATTTTAACTGCTTTAATTAGCATACTTATTATTTTATAACTAAATCCACATATTTTTTTAAAGAACTACATAAATCATATTTGTATGGCAAGATAAAGGGAACAAAAAAAAAAAACTATGCGAATATATTTTATGAGAATATTGAAAATTTAATCTAAATTATTCCAAAAAACAATCAACAAAACTGCGAAGTAAATAATTGCCTTCAACAAAATTTTTAGAAATCAAGATTTAATTCTTACCAGACTCCAGAATATATAAGCTACTTTATTCAAGTAAAATTCTCTCTAAAAGTGGTTCAATATTATATACACACAAACACAGCTAAGAATTTAATGAAGGTGGAAAGAAAAAAAATTATAATTAGAGTGCATTCAACATCTGATAGGGAACCTCATGCAAGGATATTCATCATAAAATTTTAGAAAGAATTCCAATAAAGGAGTTTATAAATTTAAATAATTCTAAATATGATCT
The DNA here is from genome assembly GCA_019974015.1 of Nephila pilipes. Lineage (NCBI taxonomy): Eukaryota > Metazoa > Arthropoda > Arachnida > Araneae > Nephilidae > Nephila > Nephila pilipes. Next base: position 90,174 of record BMAW01092621.1, on the reverse strand, counting down.
ACAGTATATGTTTGCAATTTAGTTAATTAGTTTATTACTGTTTATTATTTAGAAACAAACAGCATTAAACGCAACAACTCACCAATACGTAGATGCTGTGTTCACTGAAGAGGGTACTGAAACATTCATGGTACTATAAAACCTATGCTTTGCTAACTCAGATTGGGTCATAGGAGGAGGATGAGTAAACCGAGATGGTAGAGGATAATTTGTTGGTTCAGTTATAGAGACTACCATTGATGTAGGAGGTTGAGTTAAATTGGCTGGCTGAAAAAATCAAATGGATTTAAAGCTTAAAATAATAACATAAACATTAACTTTCTAAATATGAAGCAATTCTAACAACAAACCCTTTTTTATTATTTCAGTAGTAGTTCACTTTAAATATTATATTTAGTTCTTTTTAATAATTCATTGATT
>BMAW01092621.1:60569-83288 GCA_019974015.1 Nephila pilipes | reverse complement strand
ATACCCCAAAAAAAAATGCATTGGGTATCAGGTGATTACGATGAGAATCATATATCAAGAGACTTACGTACAGTAGTCTAACATCAAGTAATCTAGTCCTTTTAATCAACCCTATATCAATGTAGCTCTGAAAAGTTAAAAAACAACTTCTGTACAAATACTTCCAAGTGAAGAACACACAGGCTTCCTAATTTCACAACATAAAACTTTCATAGTTTTTTCCAAGTATTCATGAATTGACATTCTGTGTTTCTATCTTGAATAACCCTGTATTTTGAAATACTATTAAAAAATTTATATTAAAAGTAAAACTATTAAACTGCAAATAACATGTGTATTCCTATTTTAAATTAAAAACAAACCTTTGATTTTGGTATGCAACAGGTGCAGCTTGAGGTAATACAATAGATGTTAATGGTTGTAGAACAGGACTGTTGTTGTGTTTGCTGCCACTGGGCAAATCTTAACATGAGCCTGAAAAAAAATGAAAAAAATATGTTTAATAATGTTACAAACATTAATGGAAGATAGATAATTTAAAATTTATTATCAAATACTTTATTTTCTAGTTTTGAAAATAAAAGGCCCTAGATTTAAAAAAAAAATAAATATAACTGACATTCATATGATTAGTTCTTTTCCCTTCCTTAATATGTGTAGCAAATATAAATGAATATTACAGAACAATAAATTATAAAAAAATCATGACAAGGATCATATTGTAGCAAATGCTATTAATTAATGTAATTAATTAAAAAAAAATTTGTTAAAACATATCAAGATTTGACAAATGATGGGAAAAACAATTGCTTAGATAATACATACTTAAATAATTCTATTTACAATAATAATTGAATTTTTTTATAGTTCAAAATGATTATACTTATACTAACTTATAATTCTATAAAAAAAAAGTTTCAAATTAATGAATTTAACTATGTTAAATATAATATTTTCAAATAAAAATAAAAATAAGCAATACATGAAATAACAATTCAAAAATTAAAAATTGTGAAACAAGTCTGAAAAATTGATTAAATCAGCTATGCCATACCATATAATATTACTAATTTATTACCGCTTCTACTATTTATGGCTAATGCTTTGCTGCTTGAAGGCTCAAAAAAAAAAAAAAAAATGCACTGGGTATCAGGTGATTAGGCATGAGAATCACATATCAAGAGTCTTACATGGCCAGTAGTTCAACATCAAGTAATCTAGTCCTTTTTAATCAACCCGACATCAATGTAGCTCTGAAAAGTTAAAACAACTTCTGTACAACAGCTTCAAGAAGAACACACAAAAGGCTTCCCAATTTTAACAACATAAAACTTTCATAGTTTTTCCAAGTATTCATGAATTACTTATCATTCTGTGTTTCTCATTTTGAATAACCCTGTATTTTGAAATACTATTAAAAATTTATATTAAAAGTAAAAACTATTAAACTGCAATAACATGTGTATTCCCATTTTAAATTAAAACAAACCTTGATTTTGGTATGCAACAGGTGCAGCTTGAGGTAATACAATAGATGTTAATGGTTGTAGAACAGACTGTTGTTGTGTTTGCTGCCACTGGGCAAATTCAACATGAGCCTGAAAATAAAAATATGTTTAACAATGTTACAAATATTAATGTAAAGATAGATGATTTTAAAATTTATTAATAAATACTTTATTTTCAGTTTTGAAAATAAAAGTGCCCTAGATTTAAAAAAATAAATATAACTGACATTCATATGATTAGTTCTTTTCCCTTCCTTAATATGTAGCAAATATAAATGAATATTACAGAACAATAAATTATAAAAAAATCATGACAAGATCATATTGTAGCAAATGCAATAGTATCAAAAATGTAATTAATTAAAAAAAAAATTTGTTAAACATATCAGATTTGACAAATGATGGGAAAAAACAATTAAGCTTTCTTTAGATAATACATACTTAAATAATTCTATTTACAATAAAATAATTGAATTTTTTTTTTATAGTTCAAATGATTATACTTATACTAACTTATAATTCTATAAAAAAAAAGTTTCAAATTAATGAATTTAACTATGTTAAGTATAATATTTTCAAATAAAATAAAAATAAGCAATACATAGTCAACAATTCAAAAAATTAAAAATTAAATGTCTGAAAATTGATTAAAATCAGCTATGCTACAATATATAATATTAATAATTTATTACCGTTTCTACTAAGTTTATGGCTAATGCTTTTGCTGCTTGAAGGCCTTCAGGTTTTGGATGCCTGGTAAGAAAAAAATAATGTGTATTTCAAGTTCAAATAAATTACTAAATATAAGTCTACAATATTTTAATTCAATACACTTTTTAAAAAGATCACAAATACACAGAAACGCTTTAAAAATGCATTTTCAAAATTCAGACAACCCTTTAATTTGCTTATTGAAAAATTATTTCACATTCGTAATTTGAAAATGGATGTAATTTGTTAATGATTCACCCCATTAATTTTTTTTATTCAATTTAGAACTGCTTCAATTTTTGATATGTCAATTTTAGCATAAAAACACAAAAGATTCAAATGAAAAACTGAAATGGTAATAAAAAAAGATCAAAATGAGATTTTATAATGCTGTTATGGATTATGAAAAAATATGACTCGATGTTTAGAGTATTCTTCATTTTAGGATTCATAGAATTTTTCAATAATTCATAATTCAATAATTTCATTAAAATTCTCAATTAATTTAATAAATATTCAAATACTATAAATTTTATAGCTTTTTATATATTTTTTAAAAAGAAGTTTTATGAACTCGTTAAGTTAGAAAAATCTGCCAGTAAAAAGCATCACATGATTTGTTTGATGTGATAGTAACTTGCATAAGATTTTAAACAAAAAGATTCCAAAACTAAATGGGGGGGGGGGGGGGCAAAAGATGGGTAATATGTATATTCATTGGTGTAAGGAAAACAATTCATAAAATGTTTAATTCAATGACTAAATTCAAATTGAACAGCTTAATAACATTAATACTCTATGTTTCAAAGCTTTTTTTATACATATATTTCTCTTACAATAGTTTTTACTAATCAATCGAGTTAAAACAAAGCTTCAGGAAATACTAATATGCTATCAATGCCACAAATTAATAATTAATTAATAATAATATCAGTGCAAACACACACAGGCAATCCAAAAATGATTTAAAAATTTATAAGGGTGTAAAAAGTCTTACGTTATATGTATGTAAAGAGGTTCAAAGGCTTCTCTCCCAGATGTGGGTTCAATGAAACCCGAACCTTTACCTCTTAACGTTACTGTAGCACCAGTTTCAGTACGGATATGTTGCAAAAATGAACCCTAAAATAAAATGTAATAGATAATCAAGAACATTTCTTGTTACAAATATATAAAGTTATTTATTATAAAAACATATGCAATTTACTTACACCTGGACCCAAAATTTTCTCTCTTACTGGATATTCAGAAGGAGCCTGTTCCAAACCAACAAAAACTTTGTCCTGAACAAAATGCGACTGTAAAGTTTCCAAAAAGAATTTGAATAATCATAAAATAAAGTAATCCTAATATAAATATTTATTTAAAACTAGCACTGTGAAACATTAGTATTAGATTATTCATAACATATGTTTTCCCACTTCCTATATTATCCTGTAAACATTTTTCAATATAAAGTACATCATGAAGTTCACAAATGTACTTAAGTTTCCCACATGCAGAAATGGTTTTACCCCATATTCTTTTAATGTCCCTTTTCTCCATTAAGACAGGAGATACCAATAAAAGAGACACAAAAAACATTTTTTTTATTCATTGGAGTAGATGTGCATACTGATCATTCTTTTGCAAAGATAACTATTGTTAACAATAACACATATGCTTAAACAATAGAATTCCACAGTAGTTGGGAAAGGAAGAAATTATGAACTTGAAACAATTTCATGATGCTTAAATTGGTCTCAAAATCTTATACTTTGCATATTTAACACTACAAATTATCCTGAAACAAAAGAACTCGAAGAAATCAAGAAAGTTTTTACAAAATGAATAATTTAAAATTATCCCTAATGAGCATAACAAAAAACTCACAAGTTCCATTATATAGACCAAGTAAAAATTTTCAACCTCAAATGGTAGGATGGATTGATTCGAATTTTTTTTTTTTTGACTCTTAAAATTATATTAAAAGGGGCTCCTTAAATTGAAAACAAACAACTCACTTTCCAACATAAAGATATAAAAAAAAATTCATAACATACCCATTTGAGTTCAACATTTACAGAATTAATAAAATACATGTAAAACTGTAGTAGGTTACAAAAAAAAAAAAAAGAAGAGGACTTAATTTTGCTATCATAATTTTTATCATAGAGTTACAGATTTCTAAGTCACAAAATTGAGTACACATCTAATATAATTCCTTAAAAAAAAATGTTTTTCAAAATGCAAATATTTTGTAGCATATTTAGAACATTTTCCAAATGATGTTCATTGATTTAAAAAGGTTTGTTTCGTTTTGCTGAACATTTTTGCCCCTTTTTCTCATAATACTGTTTTCAAGTCTTTACTAATATTATGAATAATTTTTTGAAAAATTGAACATTTTTTTTTAACTTAAGATACAAATTTTCAATCCTCAAGAGAATTAGGTAGTAAATGCAATTGCATTTTACCTATGCACAAACAGTCATAACTATTTCATAGTTGTACATTTTGGATTTTTATATAGTAGAAACATAAAATGCAACCTTAAACCTATTTCTGTAGTCTCAGTTTTAAATTATTCTTCAGTATATCCAAGTATATTCATTTTATCTATGACCCCCATCAATAATACCCAATTTTCTCCATTTCTTTTGCAGACATACAACCCACACAAGAACCAAACCACCTCCATGCTTGATAGTGAAGATGGTGTTTAGGAGAAAAAATTTCATAATTAGGATTCTGTCAAATATACTCGTAGCCCATTACTTCCAAAAACATTGATTTAGCTTTCTTCACTGAATATTACATTATTCTAGAAATATCAAGACTTTGAAATATGATTTATAGCAAATGTAATAAGTTTTTCTGTTTGCTTTGGAACTGAAAGTTTTTTTTGGCTAGGTGACCATTATATTTTGGCTTCACGGGAGTACATTTCAAATTGTTTCTGCAGAAACACATCTTCCTATAGTTGTAGAAGATGAAGCAATTTTTACAGCACTTGCTTTACCAATTTTTCTTTAGTAAATATTTCTCTTAGTTGTCTAACTGATGGATTCCTTTTCTCCCTCTTCCAGGATCCAGCAATTTGGCCAATTTTTTTTTATACTTCTGGATAATTTGTTGCACCCTTCCATGACTGTACAGTTTCCTTTACAATATCAAAAAAAAAAAAAAAAAAAAAAATTACTTACCTTAGGCATTAGAATGCAATCTTCCAAATTTCAAAATTAACTCCAAATTTGGAGCTCATTTCTCATCTAAAATAATTTTTTTTTATCGCCTGGTAATCAAATATCCGTATCTTAATAAAACAAAACTGTTACACTGATGCAGTACAAAAAAAGAAATGCAGTAAAAATGCTATTTTTATAATGACAGGCTTTAACAGTAATATACATATATTTTTATTCTACAGCTGATAGAATAAAATAAAAACTGATCAAAAAGTAATAAATTTTTATGAAATAATAATGTTATGAAAACAAATAAATTTTTAGAAAATAAAATAACTAAAAATTTATGATTAAATTATACATCTAAAAAAAAAACTGAGGATGGTCTGAAAGGATTACGACCTTAACTTGAAGAAGGCCACTCTTATCAATAAAATCTAGGGAATGTGGTTGTGCAGTTGTTGGTTGACAATCATTTGAGCAAGTCCCTGTGAGTGTTTTTATTAAAATGGGAAAAATTTGAGTATTAAACTGTCCTTAAATATTTGTTTTTGAAAGGCAATATGTATACACAAATCAAAGATGAGTTGGACGCTCTGTACAGGAATCCTGCATCATCACTTAGCACTGTGAAATTTTGGGCAGCTGAATTTAATCATGGCCATACCAGCTTGGGAGACAATGAATATTCGGGATGGTCAAAAATTGCAACCCCTGGCTATAACATCACTAAAGTGTACCAAATGGTGCTAGACAACCGCCGAATTAAATTACTAGATAGCAGAGGCTATGAATATGTCGAAAGAATGTGTTTGTCCCATATTGAATCAAGATTTAGGCACGAGAAAACTGTCAATACATTGGTGCCATGTTTGTTCATGTTCAACCAAGAGCGAATTCAAATGAACATTTCCAATGCTCTGTTATCACAATTTAAGCGCAACAAATCAGAATTTTTGTCAACAATTAATTACGAAGATGAAATTTCTATACAACATTATATGCCTGAAATAAAAATACAGCTAAAAGAGTGGGCTGGAAAGGAGAATCGGCTACAAAAAAACCCCTGTTTTTTCGGCTGGGAAAGTGATGACGACTGTTTTTTGGGATAGTCATGGAGATCCCAATCTTAATCAATTATCTTCAAACAGAGAAACCCATTACAGGAGCATACTTCATATCATTACTTGATAAGCTGAAGGTAGAAATTTCAGAAAAAGGCCACATTTGCAGGGAAAAAAAACTATGTTTCATTGTCTCGCACTCATTGATTGCCATGGCGAGCATCCATGAGTAACAGTTTGAAATGCTCGACCAACCTCCTTACGCATCAGATCTAGCCCCATGCAACTTCTTTTTGTTCCTTAATCTAAAAATTGTGCTCGCAGGAGAGATTTTTGTCAAATGAGGAGGCCATCTCTTTTGTAAACAATTATTTTCCAGAGAAAGACACCAAATACTATTTGGACAGGTTGAAGAGATGGAAACATCATTGGGAGATGTATGTATCTTTGCAAGGAGACTATGCAGAAAAATAAAAATAAATTTATAGAAAAAAAAAGTCTTGTACTTTGTTAGGTCAAAAATGTTTCAAACCACCCTCTTATATATATTATTTAATGTCTAAATTATAATCATTTTGAATGGACTTACCCCTGCATTACACAGCAAATAGGAGAAGTAGTAATAATGTGAAGCTTTGTTTCATATATACACTTCACAATTTCATGCGTGTGCCACTTCTCAAAATAGTACACCCTCAAGCACTTGCCTTCTTTAAGTAAGTATGAGAATCATGACCTTGAAATATAATAGTGATCTTTTTCTTTCCCATGGGGTTTAACTGTCTTTGGTAAACACGAACGAAATAAAAATGAATTTCCTCAGTATTATTGCAACTCTATTGAAAGCTATCAAATTATATCAGTTACTAACATAGTATTATTCAAGCTGCTGAGTTCTAATAGCTGACAAAAGAAAACATTATTTTTTTTTTCTTTTCAAACTGTACCAAAAAGTATAAAATGATATCATAACACTGTTTAGAGCAAACTTCTGACTCATGTACTGAGTGGTGAATAAGTTCTCATAAAACTTTCTGAGGAGCCAGTCTAATACACCATGTGTTGTGCATTACTTACATCTAACATTAGTCCTAGTAACTTGTGTACATATATATATATATATAGATAGATAACGTTTGTCTTTTAAAAATTAATTAACATACTATTAATCCTTCATTTTTGTTTCAAAGTCCAATACATTCCATAATATGCACATTTCATGGTTCTTATAAATATTAAATTTAAGTGAATATTTAATAACATTGTTTAAGTCCTTTCAGAGAAAGAAAGTGAGAGATGTATACTCAATTTTAGGAGCCACTGTATATATATTTCAAAAATTAAGATTTTGATTTTGTATGTTTCTAAAAAATGTTGGTTCATTGAAAATAAAATTGAAATTCTATTGCAATGTTTTGAATAAAAAAAAAGCTTATTAAGTTAGAGATAAATGAAGCTTCTTCAAATGATACTCACCCCAGAAGGAACATGATTAGTTTGGAAGCCGGAATTAACATTGCCATTAGTGCAGTTTGAAGGATAAGTTACTACACCAACAGTAGGACTTTTAGGAACACCAGAAGTTAGAACTTCATGATCAATTATTTCTTGTATCCTCCTAACAGCGACTGAAAAAAAAAAAAGCATAAATAATTTATTACTTGTTTTAAAAGCCGTACCTCAAAATTCTTTAATATGTTACAATCACTATGTTGCATAAAAAACTTATAAAAAAAATACAGCAAAATAAGTGTAAATTAAAGTTGTATACATTTCTTTTGTCTAAAAAAATGCCTCTATTCTTCATAAAAATAAATGTAAATTTATATGAAGCAATTTCAATCAAATCCCCATTACATTTATTGTTCTATAGATTAAAAGTAATATATGCAAGACTATATTTCTCCACCCAAGTCCCTGATTTAAAATAATGCAATCCAAGTTTGGATTTCTTTATGCAATATATATATATATATGAAGTGTCTTGCTTCAAGAATGTTAATTTCGAAGTCGCCCCAATCAGATTTAGTTGAGCCAAAAACAAGTTCAGAAGTTCAACATGACTTCTGAGTTTATGAAGACGGTAAACCATAACATAACAAATATCATTAAAAATACATCACAAAGGAGAAAATAGCTATCATAGGATATCAATCAATGACAGATGGAAATAATTCGCTTTTCATCCAAAGCCCTCCGAGTTCCACACAGCTTGAAAGTTCTAGAATATTCTATTGAATAAAATAATATTAATTAAACATGCAAATTGGGCAGACCAAATGTCTGAGGGAATATTGGACCAGTCATTTGTTAACACAAAGGCAATATGAAGACATAGCAACTTGAGCGAAATATGGATGCAGTTAGTTTATTATTTCCGTTAATCGGGTATTTAAAGAACAATAAGTAGCATGATCCCCAAGTCAGTCCATGACTAAAATGAATTAAAGAAAAACTCTCTCAGGCCAATAATAATAGGAAATCTCAATATACATAATTTTACTGTAACAGATAAAAGAATAACATGAGCAACATAAAAGAAATTTAAATTATTTCTATTACAATCTCAGACAAGTGAAATTTAAACTACATTAATATTTAATTATTCACATTAGTGATTTTGCAATTCATAAAATTTAATGCATTGCTATTAAATCAATCTAAAAAAATTTCTTAAAATCCTTTTTTATAAAATAATACTAGGTTCATACATTTTTTATCTTTATTTTTTAAAAGCATTATGATACAATAATAAAATAAAATTAAATTATTTTAAATTAGATTCAAAACATAAAAATTAATGCTATTTTATAAAATCCATTCTACAGTAGGGAAAAAAAATTAAAAAAAATACCTGAACACCAAAACTTTCCAACTTACCTTTAATGGCATCATAATTAGAAGCTTGAACATTCAAATACAAAGGACGGCACCTAAATAAATTAGAATGAGAAATTGCAAGCAGACAAATGCATATTTTATATTGAGACTAATAAAAAAAATGAGCACTTACTCTGGTGTAACAATGTTTTGTCTCTCTTCTGGAGTCATATATCTGCCTCTCGTTGAAATTGCTGCTCCACTAAACTTGCAAATCTTTATAAAAAAAACAAAAACAAAAACATATTTTCAACATTTAAAAAATAGAGTTGATTTCTCCATGAAGATTTTAAGGGGAGGGGAGGAAGCACTTGTGTAATAGTTTTGCCAGTCAACTTTTTTTTTTCTTTTAAACATACATCATTGCCAATAGGTACAACTACCCTAATTTGGCTTGTCTTCTTTGATGATATGTTTGCCATCTCCTTATTAATCTAGATAACTTTCTGAAATTTTGAACAATAAATTTGGTTTTGGTTTTATTAATGTCACACTAGAAGCAACACGAGAACTATTGGTGACAAACCTCATAATTTTGAACCTTGGTCAAGTGACAAAAACGATACCTGAGCTGGCACCCTCTCTTCTGACTTCCAAACCATGCCAATGGGAAAATTTTGGGCCCCAACAAATTTAATGTGCATCAGCCTTGGCTACATGATGGGTCTTTAGTGGCATCAAGTCTCGAACCCACGATTCAATGAAAACCACCGGCCGTGAGTCCGATATCTTAACCATTAGGTTACCATAGCCACTGGAAAATAAAGCTAAAACAGGTTTAGAAAAAATATCCAGCACTGAACCAAAAGAATTGCACAAGAAATGAAGTAAATAGTCAATTGGATGCTGGAAATGCATGGCATGGCTTTATGGGAATAAAATTTTAAAAAATGTTTTGAAGCCCTTAATTTTTTTTTATTAGAGCTGTTTATTAGGTATGAAGATAAATGGAAAATGGAAGTAAGATATTAATATTGTCCAAGAATAGAACTTTAAATATTTTTCAAACAAAATACTATAACATATTTTGATCTTAATAGCAATTTTTAGATGCATTAACATTAAATAAAAAAAATCTTATTTTGAATTAAAATTAAAATTCACATATTTTGATAGCTTAAAAATTTTTAAGATTCATTTATACTAGTGAGTAAAATCTTACAATCATACAAACATACAAATATTGGGACATTGTTGTGACTAAAAACGCTTAGTTTTATTTTTTAACACTGTGTCAAAGTTGCCTTAGTGCCTCACACAGTATCCAACCAGAAAAAGAAAAGGTTTTTTTTTAGGAGTTTAGGATTTCTTGCCCTTAAAATCTTAAATATCAAGAAAGATTAATGACAGATTCAAATTTTTAAGAATTACATTTAAATTCAAAGTAAACAAAAATTAAAATTAATAAATCTAGGTTTAGTGAAAACAAATTCACACTTTAATAAGAAATTAAATAACCTGACTAGATAAATTAAACAAAGCTTAATTACTATGTATATTAAGATAATAATTACTTCATCTTGCATATGCCCTCTGGTTAATAGATTCCTAGCACTGAGAGGAGCATCATTAATGTCAACTTCAGCCGTAACAAGATCACCAGGAGCTTTTGCTCTCCCATGAATAAAATTATTCCCAATCTATAAATGAAAGAAAAAGAAAGTTTTTCATTACATGTATTTTTACATAAATACAACATGGATTTTTAAAACAAATACTCAGAGAATAGACAAATAGAATAGCAAACTTAGTAATTTTGGAATTTGATGAAATAAAATACTCCAAAATCCATAAAGAAAACAGATTTATAATCTTTTTTGTCATAAACTCAATATTTAAAATATATATTTAAAAAATCTTATTAAATTCTACATAACCGAATATTTCTTTGAAGGATACTTTAAAAATAATGATGGTAGTAAATAAATAGTCACTCATTCAAAGTGTTAGCAGAATCCATTCTGCAATTAAAAACAGAAATGTACATAAGTCCAAGACAACATTTCATTAAAAAAAAAAAAAAATTCTAGAGAAAGACGAATATAATCCATGATTTAAATGTTTGCAAATTTTGCAATATTTCTAAATAAAATTCATCACTTTGAAGAAGTTAGATTTAGAAATGAACTTGATATAATGAAGTTCTTGGGGGAAATGTACTAGGGAGGGCCAAGTAAAAAATTACACTAATTAAGTTCAGCTACATCTCTCTCCAAAAGAAAAAAGTTTTTAATTGAGCCAGGATTTAAAGAATTAAATTGTTTTTGAGCAAGGATAAATTCCCAAATAAAATATTTAAAAAATACTTATTTTTTCAAGATTATTTGGCAAAGAAACTCATATGAAAGGTAAGTATTCAATCCAAAAAAAAATCTCCTCTTTTGATAACAAAGTTAAACATTCAATATTAAAATTTTGACTTTGGCCTAGTATATGTCAAACCATTGAAATTATTATAACATACAAGGTTTTACTATGAGCTAAAACAATATTTTTTTTAAGAAATACATTCTTAGAAACACTAATAAATTTTTTCTACAAATCCCTAGCAAACTTTTTATATCATTTTTTGCTACATTTACAGATATAAATTATTACACATTAAGTTACAGGTTAACATTTCAATGTTTCAAAAAGTCCCATGAAAATTGCATAACAATACTGTGGGATTAGTAATAAGAAAATTGAATTCTCTCAATAAACAGAAATCACCTATTTTTAAGAACAAATGATGTCGGCAAGCCATAAATTGCGTAAAAATTTACATTACATAATTATTCTTTAAAAAATTTTTTTTTATAATTTTAAATGTACCTCTTACATGAATTGCAAAACAACAAACCTGGCACTAAAAAATGTACATAAATTACCTTTGGTTTTATTTGTGAAGGAGATAACTTTAGTTTTCCTTTGGCTATCAACATGGCATTGACTTTTGCAGCAGCCTCTGCTGCAGCTTCCAAGCTACTTTTACTCATTCTAAATTTAAATACATAAAAATTAGAGTTTAATACTGAAACAAATTTTTCTCAATGAACTGATAAAATATCTTACACTAAACAATAAAAATCTAATATATAAAAAAAAGAATTATTTGCCAACAAACTTAAGATCACAATAGGGTCCTGATGTAATAAGAAAGATAATTTTGTTTAACAACAAAATGAAATCTGAATTAAATAAGAATTAAATAAATTTCATAATTTCACCAACTGAGCACCTAGTTAGCAAAATATTCTCAAAATAAAATACTATTGTTAATAAAAACAAAAATATATATAAGTTTAATACATATAAGGCCGAAATATGTTGAAATTTTTTCTGTAACAAAGTTACAATTCTTGGGGTAAATGTTACCAAATTGGAAAATGGACTTGTGTTACAACATATATACGAGTACATGCACATTCTAGATCTGAAAGAAGATGGAAAGTTAATAAGAAAGGAATAATTTGTACAACAAAAAGTTAAACTTTGTGCAGGAAGGGAAAAAAGTTTGAAAAAGCATTTGCTAACAAAATATAGAAAAAAAATATTTCAGTTATTTTGCAAATACCTTTAATACATAGATGAACAAAAAGGCACAGCAAGCTGATCATGGAATGCCACTCAGTAAAATTTGTCAATTTTTAATAAAAAGAAAATTTTTAAATATTCAATAGTGAATAAAGGTGCAAGGGATTATTTTCATTGGTAAAACAATTACTAAATTATTCAAGTCTAAATATCAATATAGTTGACAGCATCAACAGGTATACGAGAATGTGAAAATCGGTTATTCATTCTTTCAGAAAATTAAACATGTATTTACTAATTCTTTCAAGGTAATCATGAAGGAGCTAAAGCAGTATAAACTGTCATTTTAGAATTTTTTTGGCAAAGAGACTTTTCAAGCCAAATTTCCTGCATGCCTACAGTTATGTTGCCTATAGTTATGCCACACTTACTAAATAAGCAAAAAAAAAAAAAAAAACTTAGCATCCAAGTTTATACTGCATCTAGGCCAATTGTAAGTATGAAATGATACAATAGTTACTTCTTTAGAAAAAAGTTTTATTTTCACCATAAACTACCCAGAAATAGCAATATACAACAATATTGCAGATAAAAACAAAGAAATACATAACACAATTTAAAAAAATTGTTCATCATAATTTAGTTGTATGAATGAATTCAAATTAATCCTGCCTGTAAAATCTTGTAAATAATTACAAAAATAATGTAATACATATTGCAAATCTAATCCTTCACTGCTGTAAGGAAACTCCAAAATGTTTTATAATAAATTTAATATAATCAAAAGTTTAGATAGTGGAACAATAAGAAAATAAAAAACACAGTATGTCAATCAATGATTTAGTTGTTGTCTATTACAAAAGCATGCTCTACATGTCCCCATGATTGTGAATGCTTTATTACTATTGGTATGCATATTTGTGAGGGTATTCCAACAACCTAAAGAGGCTACACAAGCTTCAATCCTATATCACTTAAATTTTACACATAAACAAGACATTACAATTAAATAAAAATAATAAAAGAGAACTGATATTTTTGATGGGACCTCTGTATTATGGGCTTCTATATGTCAAAGATTTTTCGGTAACCTTGAATTTTTACCATAAAAACAGTTTCAGTACAATGAAAAAAAATTTCTACATGCGGATGAGACTTGCAGCTGATCACCCTACCTATCTAGATATATTTGACTTATTATTTGATTACCAAAGATGATGTCAACAAAGAAGAAATAATCAAAAACTAATCAATAAAACGAATAGAAGTATTCCAAATGTTCCTGAAGAAATGAATGGCTACAGTAAAATATGATGTTCAAAAAGATATTAAGATCTACTATGCCTAAAAATATGTAAAAAGTAAATATATAAATTTTTTGTATATAGACATTAAATTTTCATACATTATTAACAAATTTGTCAATTACACATATATATATCTATACATTTAAAATAAATTGACGTACTTTTCCGTTAAAGGGACCGTTGTAGTTGGTTAATTTTTTTTCGCCAATCGGGAGCGATATCAAGGGCAATCAGAGTAATACTGCGTTGAGAGAAATGTGAATTTGCACAACACGATTTTTTTACAGCCCCCTTTAACAGAAAAGTACCTAAATTTATTTGATAGCTAATTGTTTTAAATTTTCTTTATCTATAAAAAAAAACTATACATAATTGGGTACTTTTCCATTATGCATAAATCTCGGCATAAATCCTGGCATAAATCTCGCCAAGCAGACTTTATTAGTGACAACACACAGTATACACATTATCTGTTGGGCACTGGTTGTATCACTTTTGATGACTTTATTGTCTGTGCTAGTGAAATGGTAAAGTAACCATAATTGTTTGATAAAAAAATGAAAAAAAATTCAATATGTATTTCTATAAAAAAAATTTCAGGAAACTTCATGTCAATAGAGAGAGATTTGATTGTATTCATTCATTATGAAAATCTCTATCATGCATTTTGAAGCTATCACAAAAATTATACAAGAGAACATCATAAATTTAGTAACTGGTCTTGTTTACAAAAAAAATTAGAGCTACAAACCACTCCACTTAATAACTGCAGTATCAAAATTTTTAGAAATGAAAAGGCAAGAGGAATAATTGTTTGATAAAACTTATAAATATTTTGTGATTCAGAAAATAATCTGAACAACTTTGTTTTTTCCTTTGAAATAAATGAAAACATTTATGTGACAAGAGGGAAATTTAAGAGATAAAAGAAACAATTGTCATACAATCTTGAAACAAAATAACAGCAATTTAAAACCTTGAAACAATTTAGTTCTGTTCAAAGTATGTTCACCATTATAAGCAAACAAAAATTTACAACTATGAATTTAAAAAATGAAGACTTACTTTTCAGTAACACCATCTTCTGAAAATCAACATTTTTAATTACAAAATATCTCATTTCCGAACTGATCACAATTTCCTCGGGTTCATTACATACAGAAATTCATTAAATTGTATTAGTGATGCAAAGTTCCAAATTAGTACATTCTATGAATTACATCGAAGCACAGAAAATGAGTAATATCCGAAATTCTATAAGCTTATCATACAAAAATTATTTATATTCAATTTTATCATCATAATTAACACAAATGTAATGAGTAATAATAGGTATATTGTAAAAATGTTACAGTTCATATAATAGTGAATTAATGTCTTATAGCATTTGGCATTGATTATTATAGGGATAAAATCAAATGTAATAAATTTTGAAAATATGAACAAATACATAATGCATGTTGTAGAACAATAAAACATAAATTATACTTCATGAAGTAACTTTTTTCAGTATTTGGAAATATTATAAATACAAGATAAACTTTTCAATCACAATGCAATCTTCTAAACAACTTCATTTCATAAATTTTCAAATGCTTTTGAAGAAAAAGGACAATACAATCATATTCAAATGTATACAATTTTGATAACTATTTAGCATATTTCACATTATTAATTTGAGCTCAAATTTAAGATAAATATGTCACAATTTTTTTTAAGAAATAGAATTCAATAAGTTAAACAAAAGCAATGATAATTTATATATATATATATCGAAAATTAATACTAACTTAAAAAGTTGAATTAAAATAACTTGGCACTACTCCAAAAAGTTATACTGAATAATGTGAATCTAATAATGAAAATAATCATATAGTAAATTGATGCTACTAAACAGTTTAGATGCACATAAACAAATATTTACTCTTCTTCAAATAAGCAAGTCTAGTTTTCTACTAATGAGAGTAATGGATTTCACCGATAACTAAAATTATTCTAAAACTTTTTTATAGCCAAATAAACTTGCAACAAAAAGAAATGCTGATTTTTACTTCAAAGTTTAGTGTTTCAAAAGAAATCAGTTGTAATGCAATTTCATATAATATAAATATATTTAACACGTACCTATCGCTTTTTAGTGCTGAAACTCGGAATCCATTAAATAAAATAAAATTACCGATTTATTCACAGATAGAAACTATAAAAACTCTGTACTAGGTATATAATCATTCAAACTTTACATCCATATACTTTTTTTTATTCTATACATGCAGAAAATTTTTACAAATTTAGCCAATATAACAAGGACAATACAAATAAAAAAATATATCCCCCCCTTCTTAGATGTTCAATACGGGAAAAAAAAGGGCTTGAATAGAGGAAACGAAGTATGGATTCTGCTAGATGGCAACAAAAAGTTGAATAAAAAAAAGAGATGTAGAAAATAGGAAAGAAGCAAATATAATATGTAATATTGTGTTTGATGGCAACGTTCAAATCTACAAAGTAGAGATATATTATCTGTTTATGTGTTACTACAACTATTTATGAATCATCACCTACTTTTAAAATCATAACCCCATATAAAAAAAAACGTAGCAAATCACCGAATCTCCCGCGTTGTTGATAAGAATACGAAATTTTTCAATTTGTCAAGTCTAACAAATATGAAAAAAAACTATAATGTTCTTTTATTAAGTAATAATTAGACAACTGAACAATTTCAGAGGAGTCCTTACTATATGGTGTTAAAGATTTTCCTCCGTCAAATCCTCATTTCAAAAGGTTGATTGTCACAGTGATGTTCTTGAGAGGAACCAGTTTGTAGTAACCATGCGCCAGCTGATCTACGGGGAAAACTCTCTACGTATAAATAAAATGTTTTGTCTTGACATTTACTGTTTTTCTTACGATCTTGTTTTCTAAAAAAGGTTATCGGCATGAGTCATGCTCTAGTTTGATCGTCAAACTGAACAAGTAATATTCAAATGTGGCAGCAACCCATTAGAGTTTACGTCATATACGATGACATATATACATATGAGTCTTAGAAGTAGCGCAATAAGACTTATTCATTCACTACATAAAGAGTTCAGAATGCAATTATATATTATGTTATAAATGTATTTAAAAAATGAATTGTTTACATCAGTTTCGAGCTCCATCACATAAAAAAATTCTAATATATCTTTTATATTGACAGTATTTTTTTTAAAAAAAAAATACATTCTCTCATAAAAAAAAGTCCCAAATACAATTATATAATTTGTAATTGAGAGTATTTAAAAGAAATTCTATATAATATCACAAAAGGTAGCCCCATTAATAATATCTCTGATCTAGAAAAATCAATTGCATCCTTTACTAATATCAAGAATGCAATTAACCATGCGAGTAATACCAGATCCCTCCAACCTCCCCTCTTAGACTCTCTCTCATATCAGAAATCTAATTAAAGAGAAAAATAGCAACAGAAAACAATGGCAAAACACCAGATATCTTCCTTTGAAACCCATAATTAATAAACTCAAAAAGCAAATTAAAAATGAAATCAATACCTTTAAAAACAAAAAAAGGAAAAGCCTACTCCACCAGCTTAATAACGAAGATAACTCCCATTTGATGTGAACAAAAAAAAACTTTCTAATGAATATTCCAATACCCCTTCCCCACTAAAAGGCAATAATGGTCTGGTATTCTCTGATAAAATAAAAGCTGAGATGCTTGCCCATAATCTTGAATCCTCGTTCCAGGCAAATCCAACTCCATATGATGATGATCATGTTGAAAAAACAGAATCAATAGTTCAAAATTATCTTGAAGTCCACGCCAAATTCAATTCCACCCTCCTCACCTTCCTGTCTGAAACAGCTGCTATAATTAAAAAGTTAAACAAAAAGAAAGCCCCCGCCAAATCGAACCTTGAAATTCTCCCCCCCCCCCTCAACGTACTTACTCATCTCACAAAAAGTTTTAATAAATGTCTCCTGTTTGCTCATTTTCCACAAAAATGAAAACATGCAAAAATCATTCTCTTTCCCAAGCCCGGCCAAAACCACTCCATTCCCTGCAACTATCGACCTATCAGCTAACTAAATTCTGTTTCAAAAATCTTTGAAAGAACCCTGTTAACCAGATAACATAATTTCTAATAATAATATTATTTCAGATTCACAATTTGGCTTCCGTACTAACCACAGCACTGTCCATCAATTTCTAAGGGTTGTGAATGTCATTACTGAAGAATTTAATTCCAAGCAAGTCTCTGGAGGTATCTTCCTTGACATACAAAAAGCTTTCGACCACCTCTGACACGACAGATTGATCATCATACTAATCAAATTAAATCCCCCCCCCCTACATAATAGTTATCTTAAAATAACTACCTCAAAGATAGAACATTCAGGGTTAAACTTAATAATACTTTTTCTACATTATACCATATACAAGCCGGTCAAGCTCAAGGGCAGGGACGTCTTAAGACTTTTTGAGGCCCTGGGCACTTATGAAAAAACAGGCCCCAACTGCGAACTCTTAATCTAATTCGGTGTATATACATGTACAGTTCAATAAAAGTAATCCATAGTAAAATGAAGTCTTATGTGAATGTTCGTTTTCTACATTTTAAAATCATTAATTAGATCTTCAAAATCAATTGTTAATAATATTTCATTTTCAACGCTCATCAAGCTAACATTTTTCAAACATGACTGAGTTAATGATTTCTCAATTCATTTTTGACCGGTTTGAGTTTTGAAAATAAACGCTCACCCCTCGTGTTAGCAATCTTCATTGATAAGAAAATTCTCATTATTATTTCAATATTGGTAAGCACTGTGAATAGTCTTTCATTATACATGTTATGCATAGAGTGTGTTGGTCCCAAATCCAGTCCTCTTCTCTATCAACTGTTTTTCAACTACATTTGTAGAATTATATTTTTTATTAATCTTTCTTTTTCCATTTCTTCTCTTTGCTTTTTCTTCAGCTTTTCGCCATCAATGATCATATATGACTTGAAATGTTGACATTCCAAGTTCAGTTTCTCTCCATTAATATCTTTATCCCAAAATTTTCATATTTTATCGCATGCTATTTTAATATCTGTCTCATCCAAATTAGAAATATTTTCAAAAAATCCAAACATTTCAAAAAGCTCCTCATGTTTTTTCCTACGTGTTTGTAAATTGCAAATTAGAGTCTATCTAAAAGCTTCTTAAATTATATGAATTGTAATTAAAAATATCAGAGTACTCTAAAGATTTTGAAGTAAATTATAAAATTATTTCCTTTTAAATGATGTGGGGAAAATAATTTTACGAATTAGTCAGTGTAACGTATTTTAGATAGAAAAATAAGCGAATTTGGTAATATTTCTCAATAAAAATTTACGAATGTTTGATTAAAATTTAAAAGATATACCTAGTTTGCTGCGGCCCAGATTGCGGAGTCATACAAAGCCCACTCCGTCTGCAGATAGTACAGTTCCTATAATTAAAATGAAATGCAAATTACTCAAAATGTTTCTTTGAAGATATATTGTAATTTATGTATCCATTAAAATGAACTAGTTTGGAAGATAATTTGAGTTGAATTCCTTTCTTTCTTTTTTTCATGCGCCATGATATCAAAATTGTTTTGCTTCGTAAAATCTTTTAAAAAACAATACTTTTACATAAAAACAAATATGAGCGTAAGGATGCGAAAGTTTCTGTGTTTTATATATTATACAATTATAAACTTTGAATATGAAGTTAATTAAGGATATTTATTAATCGGATCGCATTTCTTATTCTTCATAATTCTTCACAAAATGAAAATTTAGTAATTTTAAAATATTTTGATGAGCTTTCTCTGAATTTCTCTCACAAGTTATTCTGAAACATTATATTCTAAAATTTCTCTTTACAGTTAAAAGTATTAAATAATTGAAGATTTTTCTTTATTTAAGTTTTAACTCATTTTATTTACCCTTTGGGGGGCGCGCGCGGATTAAAATCTTTTGCCGGCTACATAATTTAGTATTAAAAACGATAGTTTTTCAATGTTTGCTTTTTCCAGTATTTATTTTTTAATAAGGAATTTTCTGCCTTTTTACTAATTCCAACATATTTATTATATTGTGAATTTTAAAGTGCTTAAGAATCCTTTTTTGTAAAGATGGTTTTAAAAAATGTGATTTACTATTCGATTACAAATCATCTTTCTTTTTTTCTGCCAATACAGATAAATAATATCCTTATCTTCACCGACAGTAAACACAAGCAATAAAATTCTATTATGGCCAAGAAATCACTTATAAGTATTTTATTAAATATTAAATTAATTATATATTTAAAGAGTAACCCCTAGAATCTTAGTGAACATTACTCCTGACGAAGCAGAAAAATGCATTGAAATAAAAATTGTAAAATTACTTACTTCGTCATACTCCGAGTCGAAGGTAGGCGAAAGAGTATAGGGACTGGTGGTGACGTCCTCGTCCAAAGGTCGACCATAAGAGTCGACGGCCCTTTCCTTCACGATCCCAACCTTGTGACCCTGAACACAGTGGACGCGGAGGCCCTTGGCTGTGCGGCTGGAGTACTCGTGACAGATGTCACACGGGTGTAGGAAGACCTGGTTGTCGAAAATAATAATAAAAAAAATTCAATCATAATTTATCAAATTGAAGGTTTACAGCATAAAATCACTCTTCGGAGACAAGATAAACCAGAGATCCATTTTATTGAAAGCAGAAATCTTTTCGACATGCAACTTCCGTAACAAAATATAAAAAGTGGTCCTCCATCGCCTCTCATTTTATTAATCATAAAAAATTTAAAAAAAAATCTTTTATTCGATTTCATAATTTCATACAAAGCAATAATCAAATGAGTATTAAAAATGCTAATGGCTTCGTATAATCATGAACATAATGGAACATTCCATTGTACATTTGATGAGGCCAGTTTAATAACGAAAATTATTTTTACGGATGATGAGTATCCCTCGCCTTCCTTGAAACTTTGCTTTTCATTCACCATGTTATTTTTCATAAGAATTGAAAAGACAAATTCTTTCTCTCAAAAACAGATATTATATGCAATCTAAAAGGTTATATTTGATTTCATAAATAGTAGGTTTTGTAAATGCTCTACAGAATCGCGGGGGGAGAAGAGAAAGTAATTTCCAATTAACATGGCTTATTTTTCTTAAATGTCCGTCAACGCCTTTTAAAATGGCTCCTTCTTTAATAATTTTTAATAATTATTCATGAAGATGATTATTTCTGAACTTGATTCAGTACCGTGCATAAATTCTCTTTGTTATATGAAGCTGGGAGAATTTTTCTGTCTTCATGAACTTGACATGAGATTCCCCTCATCCCTCCTAGAGCAGTCGAGCAGTTGACTGTAAAAAACATTAGCGGACAAGACAGTATCCCGCACATAGAAGCAGAATGCAGTCATTCATGATTCAATGCTCAACCTTCAACAAGTTGCAGCAACAGTAGAAGCTCATTTGAAGCATGGAAGTGTAAATGTCTCGTTATTTCTTGCCCTCTTATCGCCCTTACCATGGATGATATCTCGCTTTAAGTGCATGTAGTCCAGATGTGCTAATTATCATAATACTTAAGATGAGGAATGTAACCAGGTTTCAGAGTGACTTTAATTTTTTTTAGAAAGAGAAATATCTATTGACACAAACATAACATAATTGAGTTGAAATTGTCTTCTACGTCACTTTGTTTTCAATTGACCAAAAATTTCATGTTTCATTAATTCAAATTTGACCAATGCTTGTAGCAATACTTCGGTAATATACATGCCAGCAAACTTAGCATTTTTAGAAAAGGATAAAGGTGGATCCGTTGTAAAAGAGCAACGAAATGAGATAAATTGCAAACATACAAATACGTTGCAACAGTTTTTGTTCCATCGTGTTTATTTCTGAAATAGTTTCTGTTAGTAGAATTATGTGAAAGTTTCATAAGATTGAAGGAAAGTTATATACGATGATATTATTTTGGATCTGTGATGTACCTTAATTTACAGTTATATAGATTTTTTTTCCTTCAGATATCATTTATGTTTCAGCATTCAGAATGTTATATTAATGCAATCTTAAGCAAAAAATTTTGACAACATATTAATACGATATTTCAACCAATTATGACATAATTTATTTTTATTTGAGAACTCCGTTAAGATCTGTAATAATTAATGATGACAAATGTTTTCACTGTAAGATAAATATATAAAAACTTCAGACGAACTCTGAACTTCACATAGAGATATTGTGACACTATGTATATAGTTTTGTTTAAAATAAAAAAAGAAATCAGTACATTTAATGAAAGTCCTTAATCATGCTAAGTAATTAAGAATATCATCTCTGTGAAGTATTTCAAATGATGATTTGTCATCACTTATTACAAACAGGATAATATTAAAATCTTCACCCCACTAAGAGCCTACGCCTAACTAACCTAAACATATTCTTGTAAAACATATTCTAGTCTAAGACTTTTCTCAAGTAAAGTCAATGGCCTTTAATGTTCGATTTACAGTGTTTAGTAAGC
>BMAW01092621.1:0-58117 GCA_019974015.1 Nephila pilipes | reverse complement strand
CAAATTTATATTACAAATTACAAATCTCCAATAATATCAGCTACTTCACACAAACCCTAGAAATGACTTTTCTCTTCAAAATACATACCTGGTCATTGATTGTGTCATATGGTGCTGAGATTTTTTCTAAAATGCCCAGACCCGGTGTAGCGACCCGGAATCATAGAATAGTCCCATTGTAACTCCCCATGTCAAAAAACAGGCGACTAAAAATGGGTACTCCAGTGTTCTTAGGATGTAGCCGGGCACCTTGCCCGAGATTATATCAGAGGACCCCGGGAACTGCAGACTAGCGTTCTAGTGATCTTTTTCTTTCCCATGGGGTTTAATATCTGTAACACGGGTGACACTCTGTGGGTTATCTCTAGCGATCTTCTTGGTATTTTCTACATCTTGTCTCACCAATTTGTCTTTTAATTTCTTCACCTAGACCATATTTGTTATCTTATTTGGCGCATCATACATCTGCTCTTGTGCCACAAATACCTATATCTTACACCTAAAACCAGTTTAAGTGGAGATCCTCGAAAGTTCCCTGAATCAAATAACAAAAACTTAACATTCGTATAATCAAGAATAGTTGAAGATTGTCGAAATGACCTACACAATATTTACGATAAAGATGTACTTTTCGCCATACTGACAAACGATAGAAATATTAATAAGTTTTCTTAGCATGAGTACATTATTTTAGCTCTGGCGTTGGAGGCCCGCAGGTATTCTCAGCAACCCCCATAACTGACGCCCATTAACACCCACTTAATAGTATTGATTGAGCCACACTACTTTATTAATCTGCAATAAGAAGCAAACACGAAGCATTGGCGATGGGCTTATTATTTTTGAATCTTCGGTCAAGACGAGGACGACACTTGAACCTGGAATTTCACTCAAATTTCCACACCATGCAAGTGAAGACCAGGAGCCCTCGTCAGATTTGAAGTGCTGCAACCCCACTTACAGTAGACCTGAGAACGGACTAGAACCTACATTTGAGAAAAAAAACTGGTCACGAGCTATTGATCATGACCAATTTCGGACTACCATGGCAATTTCAGTAGTAATCGAGTCATGATTACATCAAAAGTTCTACTTATCGAACATTTATGTTCGTTTATATTAAATTTGATTCAATGATTTGAATCAACTTATTGAATACCTAAATACTCTACAGAAATTATAAATTTATTTATTTAAAATAATTTAAGGGTTTTCTGAGTCATCAGAATCAAAATCATACATTTTGTGAAGGATCCAAAATATCTATAGGATAGAATAAATTTTAGTTTATGGATAATTCAGCTCTGGTGTAGGAAAAGAGCAGCGTTTTTAAAATTCATGTCAGCTCCCTATTCATGTTTCTGTTTTGGTTCTTTTTTAAATCGATTTTTATAATAATAATTAACTGTTGAAAAATAACTGTAATTTGCCTTCAGCAGGTCGCTATGCAAATATGGGATGAGCAAACAGGTAAAAGAAACTTTGTTAAGGTATTATATAATACTTGCTAAAAGATTTAGTATACACCGTTCTTATAACAACATCAAACCTTGACATCATTTAATATAAAACAATGAAAAAGTAAAAGAGATGGAAATAAAAAAAAAAATTATTCAAATATTCTTTAAATAGGTTTATAACGTATTAACTGTAAGAAACCGTTTATCACCAGGATAAGATATAACTTATAAGTTTTGAACTTTTTTTTGTGTGTCAAACCAATTCTACATAATCTTTCAATTGATTGGTCAACAAATCAAACTTTTGAAATATATTGGGAATTTGGCAATGTTATGAATTTAAAAAAAAAAAGCAGTATTTTATTTTTTCATTACATATCATTCAATTCAACTTTAATTCTGCAAAATTTTAATCATATCTTTGTATCGAAGAGAACACACAACATTCTTCTGTCAATCAACCAGTTTATTATAACTGTTTTACAGGATTCAAAGACTTATATGTTATCAACCTTCCATCAACTAAATTTTTGAAAGTCTTTCTCAAGTAGGAATGAAATAATTCGAAGAAATTAAAAAAAATATTGTTAAAACCTGAATAAATTTTTAACAAATGTGTTAAAAAAAATGAATTATTTGAAGGAGGGAAAGAGAAAGTCAATACATAAAATTCAATTCTTATAATTTACAAGACACTAGTTAGGACTTGAACATATATTATGTTTTACAATTAATTGAAATAGGATTATCAGAACTATTTGTTTCAAAATGTTTTGTGCTGGAAGGAACATTCTATTCAGTAAAGGATTTAAATGCTGTTTCTCAACGATAACTATTCTTGCAGTTTCTTAAAATAGAAATGTTTGCTCTATTTTAATTTCTTAAATTTTTCCTCTTATAAAAAATAATTAAATAACAGATGTGGGTTTAAAAAAAGTATATATGATTTCCTCTCCTCCTATTTTTTCAGAAAAATTATACTTTTCCTTAAATACCGATCTGCAAGAAGGTGCTAGAGTTTTTCATTGATTATAAAAAAGATTTTAACTAAAGAATCCTGGGACTCAAATCTACTATTGATCTCTTAAACACATTTTGTTTTGGAAACCGAAGCATCGTTTGAGGTTTCTTGTGAAAAAGCAGTATATATGAAAATTTAAATTATTTTAAATGATTTACATTATAAAAACAAAGAAATCACATCTGTGGGTTTGTGGCCAAACGTGTCTTTATTCAATGCAGCAATAACGTAGTAAGCAAATTTTTTCATGAGAAATTTGTCTGAATTTGTGTCCTTTAAAGAACGGACTTCATTTGATTAAGAAAGGAAGATGTTTTCATTGATTATCGTAAACAGCTTGGCAGGAGTTGGTAGCATTTGAAAATATAATGCTTTTTCATTTATATTAGAGAAAAATTATTTATATTAATTTTAGTGTGTTAAAAATATGCGGTTAAAGGAATATTTTTAAACAATAGTATTATAAATACATGTTACCTTGAATTTTTGAAATTTTTCACATTTGAATACCAGAAAATTTAGCTTTTTTTTTTTTTTTTTTTTTTTAAATATGCATATTACAATAGCTGTGAGTGTGTATGAATGTAAATATTAAAATCACATTATTTATTGCAAATTTAAATTTTGAATACGGAAGATATTTAATATGGTTGTTCATCTATTTTTTACTATCCACATTCATGCCAATTATCTCGTGTGTGTGTGTAGTGTACGTAATATGTAATGCTGGTTATTCTTCCCTTCAATATGGGATTGGAAGTTTCAAAAGGGAGGTGCCAACCAGTGTCGTCCATCACTCTGACCGAGGTTCAAAAATTACGAGTTCGTCACAAATAGCTCCCTCGTGTTAGTTCTAGAGTGATCTATTTTAAAGAATCACACCATGTTAAAAATATCACTTCCATTGGTAAATGATTCATTGAGTAATTAAACAAAAGTGTAATAATCTAAATAACGAATTCATATGTCTTTAATTTTTATATACAGTAGTTTAAAGTCAATTAGCTTTTCTGTTGAAAATATAAGCATCAGCTCTTAATCAAGCGAAGAAACAGCTATATTAGTGGGAAAAAAATTATAGTTAATTCTGAAAAATCACGCCTGATTAAATTTTGTATAGTATATATTTAATTCTATACAATGAATCTTCGTATAATAATTTGTTATGCATATATTGTCCTCTGGTAGGATAATAATATTCGAGACCTATTACTACACTTCGAAACTGAGAATAACCTCTAAATGATCCATATGCAGTAATTAAAATACATGATGCCTTCTTCGATTATTTTTAATCCATGTAGGTATCTCCTTTTAGCTGGTTCTAAAGTGTATGTATTCCAAACACAACATCATATATTTAATCTTTATTGGTGATTATTCTAAAGTAATCATGTTTGAACAAAATAGAAAAAAAAATAACTCTGTTTTCATCAGTAGTTGTATGTATGTTAGTGGAGTAGCATTGCATGTGATTTTTTCTCAATAACGGTCGTCAGATACTCGAGGGATAAATAAAAAAAAAATCAATACATTGAGTTTCGTTATTGTTAAACGAAAATGAAGTGTAGCCAGCAGACTATTTTCTTTGTTATTTACGTATTACCTATAGTCTCTCTTGCCAGAAAATAAAAGTTTTGGTAAAAATTTTTTAATAGACATCTATTCAAAGATTTTACCGCGTTTAAGTAATTACTTATAAAAAATAATGTGAAGTACACAAAATAAAAGTCTCTCTCTCTCTTTTTGTCAATAAAATCATCATTTCTGTTGAAAGGAAGTTTTCTAGCTACCATGCAATATTGTTTCGTAGGCTTTTAAATGTGTATCGGATCAATTTTCAAATTTAATAGGTGATTGATTTCTTATAACCAGTTCCTATGTTCTGCATTTTTATGTCGTCCATAGATCTTCTATTAAATTTTTCTATGTTCTTTTGTATTCAATTCAACAATTTAATTCTTCATTTTAAGACATTTAGCTTATAAATATATTCATTTAATAATTTATCATTTGTTTTAATTTTAATATAGTAGAAAAGTATAATATTGTCTATTTCAATATTTCATCATTTCCTGTAATTTAGTAATTTAAAATGATAATATACAGGGTGTGTCCTACAAAGTAAGTTGAATAAAAAAAGTGGAAAGAAACCTGAGTTACACCTTTGCGTCTAAATTTGTTTTTGTTAAAACTTGATGAACATTTTTTTTCTTCTTTGTTTGACTTAAATGCGTCGTCATTCATGTACAGCTTTCAATTTTTTTTGAAACATTCAAAGAACATTATTTTAAGTTCTCCATTCATTAAAGAAAGTACAAATATTAGTCAGTCATTGGGCAATGGCTAATTCTACGATTTACATGTTTCACTTAGTATAACATTTTAAACTTGTTGTATGTGTAAATGTTAAATTATCAACTATACATTTTTAAAACAAACATTTTTCTAGGACTCATCGGGTTTATTCGTAGAATCAAATGGTAAAAGTAATCACCGGTTCTTTCTGATCATGTTGACCACATGTTAGTACTGAATTTTATTTCACGAAGATAGTGGGAGTCTGATCTTGCCCTCAAACTATCGTGGAGATCCATTTCCGATGCGTTTGTCACTAGAGGTAAAATGATTGGTTCGTGTGGAGATTCAGCCGCAACAACATATTCCTGAGTAAAAAAGAACTGAAATGATTTTGATAATGTGACCTGATCCATCCAGAGATATGTCCTCGGCCCAAGATCGTTGCAGCATCTATTCCCGATGTTCCTTGCGACAAAGATTGTACCAGACGGTACAGAATCAAGGCAATTTACTAGGTTTTAAAAAAGAATCGACTTGGAAACGAAATAGTGAGCCGAAACTGACTTTTACGTCATTCATATAACAACTATTAACATTTAAGAATCTCGTTAGAATCATGCTTATATGTTCAATTTCTCAAGAAAACCTTGTAATTCTCGTAAGTACTCTTAGCATGGAAATTGAATATACTGGGATTTTAGACAATTGTTTTAAGAGTTAATAAATGTTATGAAGTTTCTTTTATTTGAGTGAACAAGTATAAACGCAATATATGTACAGATAACATGTTGAGCGACACACACTAAAAAAACACTTTAATACAAATTGGTTGATAAAACATCTGTGCATTAATTTGTTACAACAAAGTTAGTTATTTCATACTCTCCTGCTGTATATTACTTAAATTTATAAATTAGGTACATAATTACCTGCCTATTACCTTAATGTATTTTACAATTATAGACAGAGAGACTAAGTATTTACATGAAAATTAAATTGTAAATTAAACATTAAAATCAGCGTCTTAGGATTATCATTATTATCTCGTTGATTTGCAAGATGTCTTTTATTTTAGTAATATTCTTAGGTTTTTTTTTTTGTTTTTTTTTCTGATTGTGTGGTTTATATAGTGATTTAATAGAAATTTGAAAGAAGCAAACTAAAAATATAAACAATAGAGCAATCTTGTCTTCAGCTGCTAAAAAAGTCTTGTACGCTGCTAAAATGCAGAACAGATTGGTTACTAATGACATTAGCTTGCGATTCACTCACATTCCTAGAGAAAATATTTGAAATAAAAAAACATCCAGCCAAGTCATTATTTTTTTCTTTTCATGAATTTGTTTAATTTAAAATATTTGCTTATTTATTATAGAATTTATTTTGAGAAAACAAAACCAAAAACCGCCATTTACTAATCTTTCCATTCATATCTATCAAGAAGTTTATGTTATGAGTTATAAATAGTAATAATTTTTTAATTTGAGTGGTACAAAGTTCTTGAGTATTTATTTTTTCTGTGCACTTTGATCAAGAGTACTTCCAAGAAAACGGTAAGCTCAAAGGGTTCCACAGTGCAAAAAGGTTGAACACCCCGTTATAGATATTGTTTTCACCTATAAACAAAATCGTTGAGTTTATGTATCTTAAAACTTGTTTTCAGTATGATAGTAATTCAAATAAAACTTGTAAAAAAAAGTAATGAGAAATGTATGTATATATATACTATATATATACAGAGAGAGAGGAGTAAACTTTTAAAATAAATATATATTATAATCTTGTTCTTTTCAGTTATAATAATTAATACCACTAATAAAAGCAAGGTGCCTTATTATAAATTCTTCTTCCATTGAACGATTGGTGCAATATCGTAACAAAACCAGATAATTATTTCAGTTATACACCATACTCGATAGACATAAAAAGAATTTCGTTGACCAAGTGATTCAGCCTTTTTGATAGCAACTGGAAGGAATTTATTTATTGAACTCCAATTTTAATGAACCAGATCATTTTTCTAATTTTAATCTTGTATAAATTTAACTGAATTTAGTTTAAATATTCTTATTAATTTACTTATCGTTTTCCTTTAATTTAATACGTGAATAGCCTATTGTTTTCATTTCTCAATATTTCTCGTTTCTTTGAATTATATTTATCATTTTGAGTTAATAATGCACAAAAAAAAAAAAAAGGAAAAAAAGAAAGGCACCCATATGGGCTAAATCGTCCTGCAAAACTTTGCATTAGAACTTTTTACTATATAAAACTTTTTTAATAATTAATCAGTAGTGCACAAAATTGAATTATTCATCAGTGACAGATGAAAATATTTCTAGCATTGTCGATCTTTACAATTTAGTGATACGATTTTTTAAAAACCGTGAAATAGAGAATGGTTCCTCCCTCATACTTGGGGACGTAAAGACTTTGACAGATCAAATTATTAGTCTAGTTTAATATTAGGGAAGAATGCTGATTGTAGTGCGAAACAAGTCGTATTCATTTACCCCTAGCACGTGGGCTTTTCAAAGTTCAAGTGATAGATGTCAAAACATAAATATAAGAACATGGAAAAATTAATAATATTGTTAAATTGAAAATATTGTTAACCCTATAAATTTAAAAGTAAAAGGTTAAGAAAATGAAATTATTTGAAGAGGAAAGCAAAAAAATTGACACAAAATTAGTCTTTTTTAACTTGCTGGGGACAATATTAGACTTGAACATATTATGTTTTACACTGATTGAAATACGATTACTCAGGACCATTTAAATATTTGTTTCAAAATGCTTTTGTGTTGAAGGAATATTCTATTCAGTAAAGGATTAAAATGCTGCTTCGACGATAACTATTCTTTGCAGTTTCTTAAGAGAACAGAAAATGTTTGCCCCTCCATTTTAATCTAAATTTTTCCTCTATAAAATAATTAAATAATAGGTGTGGTTTAAAAAGTATAAATATATATATGTGTGTATATATATATATCTTTACACAAACACACTCACACATATATATATGATTTCCTATCCTCCTATTTCTTAGAAAAAATTATACTTTTCCTTAAATATCTGAAATAATTTAATTAGAAACGCAGAAAGCATTAGAATATGTTAAAGTTGTTATGTTCACTATACAGCACCAAATATACCTAGGAAGATTTTTTAAAAAACTTAACACATGCCCATTAGAAAAAAAAAAAAAAAATCTACATTAAATTAAAATTTTTAAAAACTTACATTGAGGTTTTTGAAAGTCTGTGTATTAGAAAAGATTTGAAGAAAGATACGGATTAGAAAAGATATGAACACGTAAAAATTTGCTGTATTTATACATTATATCTATTTTGCAAAAAAATTTATATTTATGCTTGATCAGTATAGGAAAACAAGCTATTGATTGGAGTTCCACATAATTTTATTCAAACATTGTTTACCATCTAAGTAAAAATTCTAAATTTC
The DNA here is from genome assembly GCA_019974015.1 of Nephila pilipes. NCBI lineage: Eukaryota > Metazoa > Arthropoda > Arachnida > Araneae > Nephilidae > Nephila > Nephila pilipes. The sequence goes on along the minus strand of BMAW01092621.1, from coordinate 49,870 downwards.
TTTAAATCATTATACAATAGTTAAAAAATATCCTTGACTACAACAATACAAATTGAGAAAAAGTATGTACGAATCTGTATTTTGTTTGTTATTTTTGAAGAAAATGCTTTTAAAATTCTCTCACAGAATTAATCCTAGATAACATCATTTGTAAGAAAAGTGTATATAGATTACATTAACAGTCAAATGACGTTAATTCAAATATTGTTAACTTGAATTCAGCATGAAGAAAATGTAACTCAACTATTTAAGAAAATAATAAATAACATTTTGCAAAATGCCAATCAAATTTGACATCTGTTGTTGTTTTACATTTTCTTCATTGTTTTTTTTTTTTTTGAAAGCAGATAACAAAATTTTTATACCATCTATTTCTTCTATAATACCTCAAAATTAAATGAGGTAAGTTTATAGGTTTTTTTCATTGAAATCAACATTTCAAATAAATCAGTTTTTCAATATTTTTCGGTTTTAATTTCATATTTGAAAAATTATAAAATAAAAGTAATAGTTATTTAGAATTATAATAATAAACTAAAGAAAAATAGAGAGAAAAACAAAATCTCACTTGTAGAAATTCAGTCTATATTTTTCGATACTATTCCCAAAAATTGATAAGAGAGATGGTGAAGTTTGATGGCGCGAGGCCAGATACAGTTATGCTGCGCCAAACAAGATATGATCTAGATGTTTGAAAAATGGAAAAAAGTAAAATAATTTGGCATGAAAGAATCGAGAATAGAGAAAGATCGCTAGCGTATCCCGAGGGTGCGTCACTCGTATTTACCAAAGACAATAAACCCCATGGGAGAAAAAAATAGAACAGCACCTTACTTCGAGGTCATGATCACAAATTGATGAGTTCTATGGCTTTCAATTATGATAAAATATGTTTTCAAAACTTTAATAATTATCAATTACTTAAAATATTAAAACTGTAATTTCTTTATAAAATGGAATGTAGTAAATATCCTTTTGCAGCGTGTGTGACATCTCCCCCTCCTTTCCAAAGCATAAATTCTTTTTAAATTTCTTTAACAGCATATAAAATATTCTAAAAATGTTGTAAAATTTTTTAAAAAGTAAAACAAGCTCGAAAATGGTTATAAGAATATATTTATTGAAAATACAATCAATATAAAGGATATAATCGTATTTGAAACTTTTTAATGCAGTTGAATTCGAAACTGATGTAAATAATTAATTTTTCAAATATTCATTTAATACAAAATGTGTAATTGTATTTGGAATTTTTCCATGAAAGAATGTATTTCTTAAATGTTATCAATTTTATATATATATATATATGAAAAAGGAATTTTTTATGCAGCGGAGCTCGAAACTGAAGTAAAGAATTCATTTTTTAAAATGCAGTTATTAAAAAAGGTGGGTGGTTTTATTAACGTCGCACCAGAAGCAACACGAGGGCTATTGGCGACGGACTCCCTTGATTTTGAACCTCGGTCAAGTGACGAACATGACACCTGAACTGGCACCCCCTCTCCTAACTTCCACACCACGCCCACAGGGGGGCATTTGAGTTCCGACAGATTAAACGTACATCAGCTCCGGCTACACGGCGAGTCTTCAGTGGCATCAAGGCTCGACTCAATGAAAACTGCCAGTCACGACTATGACCACTAGGCTATTGCGGCCACATTATAAATGGTTAATTGTATTTAGAACTTTCTTTTTTATGATGATTAGGAAAAAGCCTTATCTACCTCTTTAAAACGTCCTCATGTACGACGTAGATTTTATTAAGCAATTCGCTTTTTAACATTAAAGCCATTAACGTTCTCAGCAGCGATCATAAAACCAAACTGATGGAAATAGCTCTCACTAAGATTCTTCCTCCCCACGTTTGCAACATCACAAAAGCTAATTGGCTCAAATATCAAGAATTTCTCTATAATAATCTCCCCGGAAAGTTGGAAATTAACAATATCAATGATCGTGATGAAGTTATTAATGCATTTATGAACTACATCAAAATTGCAATTAACTTAGCCAGCACCTCAAAAAATATCCCCACACCGCATCTCAGACTCCTTTCACATATCCGCAACCTAATTAAAAATGAAAACAAAATAAGAAAGTGGCAACAAACTCATTTCCCCCCTTTCAAAAAATAACTTAAAAATTGTTATAGGCTTTATTTTTTAACAAGATGCAAGCAAAATCATCTACTTATCCTGGGTGTATTTAATATAAATTGTTTCGCATTTTAATGAAAGGCTTCTTTCGTTTTATCTTACCATTAATCAAAATCCCAAAAGAATATTTTAGAAAGATTAAGAAAATAAAATATATGTATTTTCAACAATTTTGTTCACTAATACAAGGGAATGAAAAATGTTCAAACAATTATTTTCAAATCCTATTTACATGAATTAGATTAGTTAAACTAAAATAAAAGTCTGCATTAGTTTGAGGTTGAGTGAAATTTAATTTAAGAAAAAATATTACAACTGAATATAACAGATTCAGGGCCAAATAGTAGTCATCAAGATGACGCTTTTGTAACTCAACAAAATAATTTTAATCTGTTTTCATAATAAACTTTTCTGTTTGGATGTAAAATGTAAAGAATTTTTATATGCTTACAATTATTCTTACTCTATATTGTCCTATGAAATGTTATGTGTATGTTGCATTTACTTTTATTTTTTACACAAATATGTGTATCAAGAAATACACAATCATGTATTTGAAAAAAAACTGGCTAATTTTCTTCCCGACTCTCTTATTAGTAAATATATTTAAAATACTTAATACTTATTTTAAAATTCTCACTATTTAATAATCATAAATTATTTTTAAAATTGAAAAAAAAAATATCTATATATTATGAGTTAGGATAAATATCACACAATACTATATACTTTTGCCACACTGTGTCTATATGTTTACCATAATAGGTTCTTATAATTCAGAATTATAAAAACTTACAGTTTCTTACACTAAATTGAAAGTTTAATTAGGATTTAAACATACATATAAAATGTGATACATATTATGCAAAAAATATTTAACATAAATAAATATAACATTAAATATAAATTAACAAAAACACAAGTTTTGCATTTATTATTATTAAATGATTATTACACATGACAATTTATAAAAAAATATATTTTCTTAAGTATTGAATATTTAATTTCAATTGAAAAAGCTAACAAGATTTCCAAGTTCACTGAGGACCAAACAAACAGAATTGTACATGATTTTGTTAAAATGATATACTTTCCTATTTTCACCTTACAGTGTTCCTATTTACAATTCAATGTTAATAAGATTTAAACTTAGGTATAACTGAAATGTATATTTTCTAAAAACACGATGTTTCTATTGAATATTACCCACAAACATTTTAATTTAACTTAAGACTTTTAGAGAGAGAGAAAATCAATTAATTGAATTTAAATATTGTTCAGATGGCAAGTTGTTACTCAATAAAATAATGTAATAATTTTTTGTATATTTGTTTGACTCCATAAATTGAAAATCTTAATAATAATTGAAATAAACTTTTCTAATTGAATGTAAAATGTAATAAAATTTCATTTTTGTAAGCTTAGAATTTTAGCTAGCTTCTCAATCAAAACATTTCCAAGAAATTATGCTTATGTTGCATTTACTTTTTTTTTTTCACACAAATATATACATCAAGATATATACAACTATGTATTAGGAAAAAAATTGGCTAATTTTCATCCTGAATCTCTTATTAGTAAACATGTTTAAAATATTTAAGATTTATTTTAAAATTCTAACTACATAATACTGTCAAAAATGGATGCAATCATGAATGATTTTTAAAGTTGAAAAAAAAAAAAAAGATCAATATCATTATGAGTTAGGATAATTAGAAGAGACTATTTCACAATACTATATACTTTTGCCACACTCTGTCTATACTTTTACCATAATGGGTTCTTATAATTCAGAATTATAAAAACTTACAGTTTCTTACACTAAATTGAAAGTTTAATTAGGATTTAAACTTAGATATAAAATGTGATACATATTATGCAAAAAATATTTAACATAAATAAAAATAACATTAAATATAAATTAACAAAAGCACAAGTTTTGCTTTTATTATTATTAAATGATTATTACACATGACAATTTGTAAAAAAATATATTTTCTTAAGTATTGAATACTTAATTTCATTTGAAAAAGCTAACAAGATTTCCAAGTTCACTGAAGATCAAACAAACAAAATTGTACATGATTTTTTTAAAATGTTATACATTCCTATTTTCAGCTTAAAATGCTCGTATTTACAATTTCATTTTCGTTCATTCAATTTCGTTTCGTATTTTATTTAATTCGCTTTCATTAAATATATAATGTTTCTGATGAATATTACATTCAAACATATTAATATAAAAATTTAATCAATTCTTAATTGAATAAGGTATTGTTCAGATGGCAAGGTGTTACTCTTTAAAAGAATATTATAATCTTTTTTTTTTGTTACGACCGGATGAATTGAAAATTTTTGCATTATATCAACAAGACAGACGAATCGGGATTTGCTATTTGTTTCTTTATTATAATTATTTAGAAAATAGCCAATAGTTCATAAATAGTTGGATATGGTAACTTAGAAAAATCTGGTAGTCTACACTTTGTAGGAATAAACACTGCCATTCCAAAGTGGCATTACACGTCCGGTCTAAATCGTTCCTATTATCTACATCACTTATATGTAAACAGTTGCACACAAAGGAGCAATGAATTTTCTGCAATGAATTTCATCCAACTCACCTTTGATCTGCTTTGGTTTTAAGCCTTTTAAATAAAAGTGTTTAATCACCACTCGACACTCACTTTTTTTTCTATTTTTCTAAATAAATAAAAGTTTAATACTTCAATCGACACCGAAAATGAAACCATGTGATGAAAATAACTCATATTTATACATCTGTCTTGTGAGTCGTGGTACTTGCCATACTAAGAATAAACCATTTTCTTTGCTACGAGTGCCATCTCTTGGATATGCTAAGAATTTTATTGAGTGACCTTCGTAAATCCCAATGAAAGTTTTCACACTTCATCAATTGATTATGTCAAATAACAAGTGATGGATGGAAGCACTGGAGGGAGGGGGCTAGTATTTTGTAGAAAGAGTATTATGAAGTTTAACTTGGAATGTTCTATCTTTAAGGTAGTTATTTAAGATAACTATTATGGGGAGAGGGGATTTAATTTGATTAGTTTGAAGATCAATCCGTCGTGCCAGAGGAGGTCGAAAGGTTTTTGTATGTCGAGGAAGATATCTCCGGAGATTTGTTCTGAATTAAATCCTTCAGTAATGGCATTCACAACCCGCAGTAGTTGGTGGACTGTGCTGTGGTTAGTACGGAAGCCGAATTGTGAATCTGGAAGGATATTATTTGTGGAAACATGAGTAAGTATTTTTGTTACTAGGATTCTTTCAAAAATTTTTGAAATAGAATTTAGTAGGTGAAGCACAGTAATTTGGCAATTTTTCTTCCCTTACAGGTCGCCGCTTTCACGATTCAATTAAAACTCTATTTTTTCGTGTTTTAAAAATTCTATCAGCCTCAAATTTTCCATAACGGCATCAAGCACGGCACTTAAAATTTCATCCTACTTTAATTCTTATTGTTCAGTACTTAAGTCTCTTTCACCATTCCGACGGTTAACAGAAAACAGTTCATAAATCGTTCGTTTTGGACTATAATCTGGAGTCCCAACCTCTACTGCCATTGCAAAGCGCTGGGCAATGTGATTATTCAACTCCGAACCCCTTTTCCTCGGAATATTTAATAGTAATTCGGCTCTCTTATGCACTGCTAATTTCTATCCGAGGGATAATATCCTTTGTTGCTTTTTTTCCATTTAATCAAATCAAACAATCAAATACTATTCAAAATTCTGAGCGCTTCTCACTCCACTTAAATCTCAGACGTTACATGTCTTGACTCTTAAATTTAGCTAGCTTTTTTACAAATTGTGAAAAATCTGTGAATGTGTAAATTCTAGTATATTTTATTTTTAAGAGAGTGTGAATTTTACTCTTTAAATGAAGACCTAAGAACCTCGTAATCTTAGGTCGTTTCCCAAGCTCGTCTTTCTCTCAAAACTTTTTTTTCGTTTAATATGAAAATAAAAATGCAATTAAAATGAAAACTTTCCTCTCTGCATTATAACATTTGCTTGAATTTCAATAACCTGATCGCAGTTCATGGAAAGTAAAGTGGAAGTCCATCTTCCGCAATTTTAGTAAGATCTTCAAATGAAGAGTCTTGAAGCTTATCAACCTATATCTCCCCTATATAACAGGTACATTCGACGAGTCGATTTTTTGAGTAAATACATATTTTTGTGGAACATAGGCACATTTCTTTCTGCTAATACATTTGATTCATTAATTATGGCTCATTTCTTAAATTTTAATGAATTGAACCAATATTTTAAACATTATGCAATCAAATGTTAGAAATTTTCGATTTGACGCCGGAACCATTTATCTCTTCTTTTTGTTTTTTGGAGTTCTCAGAACTTTAGAAATGTAGGACACAAAAGATGGTAACTGCAAACTTCCATGTAAAACTGGGGTGATCAAATGCTGTTTACTGAAAATCTAAATTATCAAATTTAAACATTTTATTTACAAAATTCTTACATGATACTATGGTAAAACCTACTCTTCTAGTATATGTTTTACATATCCAGTTTTAAATACTTGTATTACTGATTTTTAAAAATTTTGGGTTAATCTTCAATATCTTGCCATTTTAATTTTAGTAAGTCAATTTTACTATGCATGGCATGAAGTGATATTTCTAACATAACATTAAAAACATTTAATCATGTTTGACAAGATTTTTTTCCAAAAAAAGACATGAATAAATATCACTTATTACTGGAAAAAAACTTGTCAATTAGAATAAATTTCTGAACTCTCGGAAATATCCAAATGAAAATATGTGAATACCTTAAAATTACAAGATAAAGAATAAGAAAATAGTTAGCTACTCTTATTGTTTTTATAAACCCTGTTATAAATACAGTATGCTAATAAAAACTGACTGGACTATCTTATAAATTTAAATGTTTGTTTGTCTGTCTCTGCAAATCCACACCATATTGATTGTGTCACTCTAAAAGTTTTTAGTGTGCTTTGTTGCTGTGTGCAAACAGCCATAAGCATATTTTTGTCAAATTTTTTTGTTTCAAATATATTTTTGGTGCTGATTTTTGAAACCTCTCTTCATCAGTTTTTCAACAGAGACACGTCAATTTTTTCCCAAACTTCTGCTCAAAAGATGTATTTTATGAAGTTTTTTAATGCAATTTTATTTTTTGAAATCAATAGAAAAATGATAGAACTACATTAGTTTTTTTTCCCCTGGGAAATCTTGGGAGCACCATCTAAGAGAACCCTTTGAGGAGATATTTTCTCTTCCCCTTTTCCCTGGGAACAAACTCTCAAATAAACAGTTCTATCCATTGGAAATCTTTGCATCAATGGTCATAGTTTGCTACTGGATGAATCTCATTTTATTCATTTTTGTTCGAGTCGCGGTTGCGAAAAAATAATGTGTTTGGGAGGAATTCTTTCTGATAACAAAAATCTCTAATTTAATGATATCACAATAAATTTTGCTTTAATTATGTGTTTTGGTGTAATTAAATGTCAAGCAGAGCTGAGTTATTCTTTTTTTAGTAGTTGTTTTGTATCATTATCATTTTAGGCATGCATTACTGCTTAAGAGCTACTTAGTATCATAAAACGAAACTGTAAATTTAATTAGTTTTTAGATATGTATTGTCTTGCATCCTATATATTGGGTAAAAATTCTCAATCAAAGTATTTTATGTATAACTGAATTGTTGAGATTTTAAATTTTCCCTTTCCTTATTATTTATGGGGCAAGAAAAAAAAAATTTCACATAAGAATTTCAATATATTGATCCTATTATGAAACCATTCGAGTAGTAGCTATATATTATCCCCTACAAAGCAAAATAGAAATTTCAATAATACTTGATTAAATTATCATCTAAACAGATATGTTTAAAATTAGAAATATGATATATACATATATGTGTTTCCTTATTTAAAAAAAAGAATAATTATAAAGTTTCCTTTCAAATTGTAGTTATGGTACTGATTTGCAAAATTATTGATGATTGAAGAAAAACTGTTACTTATCTATTATAGTATGTTGTATCAAAAGATAGGCTTCACGAGTTTGGCGATGACTTGGCGCAATCATAATTTGACGGGCGCCGCTATAACGGACAAGTACCGAAATTTTTTTTAAAGATTAAAAACTAAGAAATGTTTTGATTAAAAAGCAGAATTTTTTTTCTCTTTAATTTAGGTTTTTATTTCTTTTGCTTTGTTATTTGAAATATTTTCACTTGCATATATTTAAAACTGAAATTCTGGGTATGAATAAATATATAGTATTTCAATACTGTTATCTTTCATATAAAATAAAGTTACTAAAAAATTAGTTTTTCTTGGTTTCTAAGAAATTATTTGATTATTAAAAATTTATAATTTTGTCTTATTGAACACAATTTTAAAGTAATTTCATAAATTGAATGCAACAATTTAATATTGATTCAAAATTTTAATGTGCCTAGACTACGAAATATAATATTTTGTTTATATTTATGTAATTGGTTTCCGCTCTGTATATCTCTTGATGTAACTTTTGATTTTAACATTTTGATAGTTATTTTTTTTTTCATGGAATTTTTTATTTTTTAAGTAATTTTGTTGGCCATTAATAATTTTTTACTTATCTGCTGACTGTGAAAAATGTATGATTTTTTTTATTGTGTTTTTGTGTATCATATTTAGTTTTTTTTTTTTTTTTTTTTTGCTTTAGATATCCGTCCCTAATGTGAAGGAAAAAGGGAAAAAAAACCCCCTATGAATACAGACTTTTTGGCTTAGTGGTAAATACTTTGGTAATATGTATGAATTTTTTTTTACATATAACTTATTTCTTTAGTGAAGTTTCTTTTTCTGAATTATAATAAACTTTGCATGTATACATACAATCTTTATTTCCATTTATTATTTTTTTTTTGATTTTCACTTGTTTTTGTTTTGAGAATATAAATATAAGAACAGTTATAAGAGTGAACTGGTTAATGGTTTGATGCATAGAAATTTAACATTGTGGTTTTTTGGTTTTGAATGTTATGCACATTGTTAAATTCATTGGCGTTATATATTGTATGTAGTTTTTATTTTCAGATTCTTCATTTGATGTAGATCATTAAATAGATGAGATCCTATAACTCCCATTAATAATTTCAAGTAAGTTATTATTATTATTTTTTTTATTTGTGTGCAATTTTAATACTTTACAGGTTAGAGCAGGTGGTGGGGGTGAAATATGTAGCTTCTAAAGTTTCAGATTTTTTAATTTCACTGATTCATTAAAAACATTATCATCCTATGTTGTTTCTTTATATATATTTTTGTTAAGTTACATACATTTCTTTAACACTGGTTAATAATTAATTTAATAACACTTTTTGATTGTGTTGTTATTTATATTTAGGAAAACCAAAATTTTATTCAATTGTTGAGTAACATTTGTTTTATTTGTACTTATCTGTTAACTGGGTGCCTGATGAAAACCATCTAAACCATCTGGCTTAAAAGTTGCTACAGATATCTCCAAGCCTAAATGTTTATGAAAGAATAATATTTAACTCTGGTGGATGTGTATTTTTATAAAATTTTTATCTTGGTGATAACTGTATCAACTTTAAAGCTTGGCAGCTTTTGTCTGGTACCCATCTAATGCAAAAGTAGTGTGTAAATCTTGTGTAGTTTTTATTAAAGGAAAGGAAAGACATCTTTCTAAACATAGCTATAATTTATGTTTTTAGTTATACATAATTTTTAATTCTTTATTTTTTTTCACTTTTTTTTTTTTTTTTTTTTTTTTGCTGGATCTGAAATGCACTAGTATCTTTTAAGATGTTTCATAAGCTTTTTGTTTTTCCTATCATTTTTAGTAAATTATAATCGGATATTCTGTAATATTATGTATTAACAAAATTGAATGTAATCAAAATATCTGTCCAGAACAAGAATGAATCAATGAATTAATTAAAATTATATGCTCTGTAATATTTAAAGTGAGTATGTAATGAAAGATAGAGTAACAAAATTTTGTTGTGAATATATCAGATTTTCAAAAAAAAAAAAGGTCTTTACAAACCCCACCTGTTGAATCTTAAAAGGAGGGGAGGGTGTAAATTTTATTTCAAGTTATGTCTTATAATGATGGAGGTGCATCATAGTCTACTTCTGAATTCTTAGAGCTTATGAATGCTATCAACGAGAAATTTAAGGGCTGATTTTTTAATGTACAATTTGCAAATTGATAGATACCAGAAGTTTCTACATGTTGAAGATTAAGAGTGTTTAAAATTTTTTTAATCTCTGTATCAATGTAATGAGAAAACTTAAGGTTTTTGATAACGTTGTTGGATTCAAATTCACTTTTCTGACAATTAGCAAAAACTTCCGATTTTTCTAACGAGCCACCACTACACTTTCAATAGTTTCTCTGATGAAGATTAGGGAATCTGGTGAGAAAAGCATTACTTAGTTGGAAAGATTTCCCCCTAGAGCGTCATTCTATGGCAAAGGATGGCCATGTGTTTCTACTACTTAGTGTGGAAGTTAAGCTTGATATCTCAATTGATCATAAGTTACTGTTGTTATTTTATGAAAGTAAAGATCCTATTTATTTCTTGATTGACTTAAAGTTGATACAAATCAAATTCCTTTTCAGTCTATGATATTTCAACAAAATGTGATATAACACATGGATCAATAAGTCCCAAGACTGTGCGGTCGTTTTTTTGCGATTTCCTCCTTCAAACGCACCAGCAAGTCAGTATAATAATCACTGTTGATCGATTTACCTTTTTCGAGGTAGTCAATGAAAATCACGCCATGCGTATCCCAAAAAACTGATGCCATGACTTTGCCAGCTGACTGCTGCGTTTTCGGACGGCTTTCGCCAGCTGTGCGCCACTCAGATGACTGCCGCTTCGACTCTGGAGTGTAGTGATGTATCCATGTTTCGTCCATGGTCACGTAACGATGCAAGAAATATTTTTTGTTGCGAGTAAATAGCGGTAAACAGCTTTCTGAATCATCGACTCGTTGCTGTTTTTGTTCCATCGAAAGCAATCGCGGCACCCACTTGGAAAAAACCTTTTTCATGCTCAATTTTTCATGAAGGATAGTAAATACACTTCCATATGATATCTGTGTCATCTCAGCAATCTCACGGAGCTTCACTTTACGATCTTTCATTATAATTTTTGTCACTTCACTCACATTTTCCGGTGTAACGGCTTCCACAGGTCTACCCGAGCGTTCCGCGTCATTTGTGTCGGTACGACCACGTTTAAACTTGGCAAACCACCGACAAATCGTTGCTTTTGATGGACAAGAGTCCGGGTAACATTTTTCAATCCATTGTTTCGCTTGCACAGTGTTTTTACCCATTAAAAAACAATGTTTTATCAGAACACGAAACTCGGTTTTTTCCATTTTTTAAACAAACTACAAAACGACTTTACTCCAACCTTGATAACTCAGCTGTTTCTGGTCCGATCGACTTAAAATTTTGACACGTTTCAAGCAAAGGTTAGTACTCTAGAAAGACCTGGTTACTGGTTTACTATGAGCGCCATCTCTGGGTTAGTCTCGGAACTTATTGATCCATGTGTTATTTAAAAAGATTTAATTGATTATTGTATTCAGTCTGCATTGTTGGATTGAGCTCAATACCTGTTGGATACTGTTAATGCAATCATGAGTTTTTAAATATAGAGACTTAAATATAATCCATTCAATTAATATAACTATGACTTTATACTTTGAAATTAAGAAAAAACAACATAAGTGTTGCAACACTGTGCATAGTAGCTTTTGTCTGGTGTCTTAATGGGGAGGGGAAACAAGTCAAGACTTTATACAATAGTATTCCTTTTAATGTGATTCTCCATTTGCAGGGGAACTTCACTGGGAGTAAGTTTTTAGTAGATTTGTACCTTCTTGATTTGGGAAGGGATTTGAGGTTTTTTTTTATTTCTTTGAATTAAGATTTTTGTGTGAGTACCTGCTCAAACAAAGAGGTGATGTACATAAGAGTCTATAAAGTGACGATCTTTTCACTGGTCAAAACATCTCAATCTTGTACAATTTTACTGAACATGAGCTGTATTTAAGCAGCCAGTGATCATCAATTATCTCTAGAATAGAATAATATTTCCAATAAGATATATCTGGCCTTTAACAAATTTTGTATAAGCCAAAACTTATTAATTTTCTTAATACTTAGTAGTTTTCTTTCAATGCCCATTGCATCCATTGTGTCTAATTTAGGAGGAGCAACTCTGCACTGATCTAGACTATTATTGATATAAACAACAACACTTCCACTAGCTCAAGGTCGATTAATATTCTATTGACTTTATAGGGACAATAGTTAGCAACTTGTGATTCTAGAAATTATAGAAAATTATTTCAATTGTTTATTGAAACAAAAGCAAATCATGATTTTGCTAGAAAAAAGAATCATGGAATGTGGAACACAACTATATTCATTTCCAAAACCAATGTAGAGAAAGTGTGCTTAGGGATGCATCGATTTTTATGAGATTAAGATTTATTTTGACAAAGCTTACTACAAGTTTTAAAAATTATTATGTTTTATGAACATGAACTGATACTGTGCAGAAAGCAACAAAAAATATCTGGATCTATGCTTATCCCTTTATCTAGATGAGGAGCTTCTTAAGGAGCAGGTGTTAACTGTTGCTTCTTAAAGTGATAATGTTGATTGTCAACATGATGGCGAATTTTGAGTACAGGACAGAGCAGCATTGGGTCCTGTGATATGTTTTTAACAATGCTTTCATAATTTATGTTTGGGGCCACTTAGTCATTGACTATAATTTTAAATCTTTTATTGCAATGACAAATCAATAAGTTGATTACAAATACCAGCAAAAATAAAAAAAAAAAGGAGAAAACAGGATTTTTACTTGAAAAGTATGTTTATTTCCCTATGTAATAACTATTATCATTGAAACATTAGTCCCATCTCTTTGTGAGTTTTCTGAATACCTGCTGCCTTAAAAGTCTTTGGACTGCAGTGTCAACTAATTATGTAAATCATGTTTCATATCTGCATTAGTTGTGTAATGTTTGTCACCCAGGGGATATTTAAGTACAAAACAGGAGATTATTATTTGCAGCTAAATCTGGGCAGTAAGGTGAATGGTGAAGATGCTACTCTCTTGAATTTTCTGTGGGGTAAATTGAACTGTATGAAGTCTTGCAATTTCTTGATGAGGCACGATCCCTCAAGGCAATAAGCATGGACATTTTTTTGTAATAGCATCTCGAAAATTTGATAGAATATTAGTGTAGAAGATATCAGTTACTTCACTCTATTTAAGGAACTAAGCTTGTAAAACTCTTTTAGCATGTAAAATACTGTCAGCATTGACCTTTCCAGTTGATGGCAAGACCTTGATATTTTAAAAATGAAGAATGATGGTTCCACATAATTGAAGCTTGCAGTGATTGATGTTTCCACAAAAGTAACATTCCTGTTAATCATGTCTTTGCTTTCATAAGTATACCAAAGAAAATACTACATTGATTGGTCCATTCACTTTTTTTTATTCCTCGATTAATTGTGCATTCACCCCTCATTACAACACATTTTGAATAAGGAAGTGGTCATACATGAAGCTGCAGGCTAAACCCTGGACCATCCTATTACATTTTCTATGCTGTCTAATGTTATTCATTTATCAGACCTCTGATCATTTCCTCAACCTTTTGCACTGATTTTTGTGTCGTAATCTCAACAGCATGACCAATTTCTCTACCACTTTTTAGTGCTCTTTAGAAAATTTCTTGACCCATTTGAGACCACTTCATAGACTAACATTTCTCACTGTAAACAAGAAGCATTTCTTTTTGATTATTCTTTACTTGAAGTCCTATTGCCCTTAGAAATGCATACACTTTTCTGCTCTTTTAGTATACATCCATCCAATGCAGTTAACATTTTCAATTGTAACCCTAATACATGCTTTGATTTTATTCTTATACCACAAAATCATACAGTCACTCGCTCTTTTACACATGCATATAAATTTGGAATGCATATCATACAGCTGGATTGTTCTGCCACCTATTGGCATATTCTTCAAAAATTTACTACCAATTCTGAACACTCATATTGGTCTCTGTAATCCATTTACTGACATGTCCTTGTATTATTAATTATTATTATTAATATTTTTTGAGACATCTGTTTCATAAAAGTACCATTTTTTACTGCAGGATGTGAGTTATATTTAACATGTGTTTTGAACATTTTTAATATTACCCCAATGTCTAGGAAGCCAATGTTAATTCTGGGGAGATCTTTGAACATTAAAAAATCATTCATGGTAATACTCAACCTGGTTGAATTTTTTTTTTCATATCAAAATAAGGGAGTTAAACTTCTCTGTAAAATTATATGAATGTCTATTAATGATGCTATTGTATATTGAATGTCAAAAAAACTTTTTTATGGACTTAATTTTATTACAATAATACTGATATATTAATGTATTATTCTTTTTGCTTTATGAATATTTTTATTATGCTCTGATATTTAAATATTTTGTAATATTTATATTTCATTATGATGAAATATATTACAGTACATTTCATTCATTGCAAAAATAATTTGTATAACTATATATATATATATATATTGTGTAAATATAAACTAAAAGTTGACATTTCTAATGGTAAACGAAATCCACTTATGACAATAAAACTTTATTGAATTTGTCAAGTTACGAAACCAAACCCAAAATAGACACCATTCTGTATTAGGTATTACTGCTGACAGGTAATGGTGTTCATATTATGAGCATTACTTATTGAAATACTTTATGGAAAGTATATAAATGTAACATAATGAAAAAATTTTATCTTGAAAGATAACTTGATGAATTAAAGGATTAAGTGATAATTAAAAGTTCTAATAATTACTTAGAAGATAGATAATTCTATTTATCCATTGAATTAGATTAATAATAATAGCATTCCATTCCAAATGTTTTACATTAACAATTTATTTTTCTGATGATGTAGGCTGATATAAGCACCTTGAATAAATGAAAGTATTGCTCTATCAAGGTCGATTATCTCAAGATTTTGTCAGTCATGTCTTTATCTGTAACTTGTGGTTTAAATGTGAGAACTACTAAAATTTTAAAATATAATTCATTGATTGGGAATGTTCATTTTAACAACAAAAAATGGAATAGATTTTTTTAAATATGGATTTAAAAGTATGGCTAGACTCCCTAATTTTTTGAGTATGGAAAAAAAAAAGCCAATTTGTTTCATTTTCAATTTTTCTTAATTTTTTAAATGTAGGTATCTTGTTTTGTTTCAAATAAGCAAATTTATCATTTTTGTGTTGGCTTTACTGGTTTTTTTTTTTATTATTATTTATTTACAAGAACAAGACATCTATTGATTGTTAAAAAGAAAAATTAAAACTTAATGTGCTCAAATGCATTAGTAAAAAAAATTATGGAACAGCATGAATTGCTGTATTTTAATAACTGATAATCATGTCTTTATAAAATTTATGTTATGAAAACATAGCCAATGCAAAAATAGCTCCTTTTTTTTTTTTTTTTTGGAACTTCCACCTTTAAAGAAATTATATTAAATTTTGTATAGATAAGCCAATCACATACTAAAACAAGTCATATAGTTACATAAAAGAGCAATTGTGTTTACAACTATATGTTTTTAATATTGATAATGTTTTTAATATATACCTTACATTGATTCATCTAGTTTTGTAAGTACATATTCATTCAATTTTAAAGTAACATAATTATTATCAATAAAAGGATGTATATTAAACTTGTTAATTATTGAATTTTAATTTACTTACTCCTGATAAATTTATGAATTTCTTATTTGCTTTGATATATTAATTTAAAAAATACAATTGTGTATTTTAATATTTCTAGCATTCTCAATGAATTGCACTGAAGTGCCAAACCTGACCAACCTAGAATAATCTTATTATTACAAATGATATATCAACTGTGCATGTTTGAAGGAGCCAAAGAGAAATACATGCCTGAAGTGAGCTTTCTGGAGAAAGATTACATACTTCTGATGTATGCAATGAACAGTGCTTTTCACTGAACGAGTTGATGCAACATCAAGGAGTAAATGTAGAGCAGATATCATATCCTTCTGAAATTAATCAAAAATCATTTTACCAAAATGTAATAAATCCCTATGAGTGTTATTTGCAACAAGATATTTGCTCGTTGTTGCAGATTAAATAAACATTTTTATAATCCTACCAACAAAAAGTCATATTTGTGACTCTGGGACAAGACATTTTTCCAAAAAAAAAAAGTGCTTTAGAATTCATTTACTCATTCATAACATGGAAAAGCTATATATTTGTGCTTTTTGCACAAAAGCATTTTCCGAAATTAATTCTTTAAAAAACCACATGGATATTCATGCCATTAAAAAGTGTTATGCTTGTGAAATTTGTAAAAGAGTGTTTCTATCAAATACTTCTTTAAAAGAGCATTTGTGTATTTATACCAATAAAAAGACTAACATGTGTGAAATTTGCAAGAAGATTTTTTCTCATAAAAGTAATTTAAGAAGGCATTTACTAACACATAGTGAAAAAAAGACTCATGTTTGTGAAATTTGCAAGAAATGCTATTCTGAAAAAAGTAAACTGAAAAGTCATTTGCGTAGCCATACCAACGAAAATGCTTTTGTCTGTGAAATTTGTCAGAAGGCCTTTTCAGAAATTATTTCTTTAAAAAAACATGCACAGATTCATAGTAAAGAAAAGGCCTTTATATGTGACATTTGCAAAAAGGCATTCACTCAACGGTGTACTCTAACAAATCATTTACATATTCATAGCAAAGAAAAGGCTTTTATTTGTGACATTTGCAAGAAGGCATTCTCTCAAAGAGGGGGTTTAGCAACACATTTGCATATTCATAGTGAAGTAAAGGCTTTTAGTTGTGACATTTGCAAGAAAGCTTTTTCTCAAAGGGGTACTTTAAAAACTCATTTGCGTATTCATAGCAATGAGAAGGCTTTTGCTTGTGACATTTGCAAGAAGGCATTCTCTCTAAAGTGTACTTTAAAAAAACATATGCGTATTCATGCCAATGAAAAGCCTTATGTTTGTGATATTTGCAAGAAACCATTTTCTCAAAAAAGTAATTTAGATAGGCATTTGCGTAATCATAACAACGAAAAGGGTTATGCTTGTGAAATTTGCAAGAAGATGTTTTCTAATAATAGCTCTTTGAGAGTGCATTTACGTATCCATACCAAGGAAAAGCCTTATGTTTGCGAAAATTGTCAGAAGGCTTTCTCTCATAAAAGTACACTGAAACGTCATTTACTTATTCATACCAATGAAAAGCCTCATGTTTGTGAAATATGCAAGAAGGCTTTCTATCGTATTTGTCATCTGAAACGTCATTTGCTTATTCATAAAAAGTAACAGCTGTAAATTTGTAAGCATGCCTCACTTTAATTATTTATAAATAATACAGAAATGTGAGATTTCATGGAAATAAATCTGAATTATAAAGTTTATAAACTTCTTTTAAAAGTGTTTTTGTTACCATTATGAACAGAATATTGTCTTTTTTACATATTTCTGACAAATAATGGAAGTGACATTAATCTGTATTTGTATTATTTTTAAATTTTTGTGTGTATGTCAAAGTTTTTGGTAGGTAACTTTAAAGTCTTCATTTCTTTTCAAGGACAAAAAAGAAAAAATTCTGAGATATATGTGACCATTGCACTACACCACTGTTTGACATTTTAGGCTCTATTGTCAATTATGACAGTTATTTTTTTAAAGTTTTAGAATAATTTTTAACTGATGTATTTTTTTAATAAATTTAATGTTGAATTTTCTGTAATTTTAGACTGATATATATATATTTAAAAAATGTGCTAAATTCTGACATGTATAAAATACATTTGCACCCTGTTAACTTGTGGTAGTTGGGTTTCATAGTTACTAAACTGCAAGTTACAGTTGTTAATATAAATTGAGTGATAATATTAATTCTTACAATGATATGAATTTTCTGCATTTGTTTATTCTTATTTGACATTATTATAGACATCACACATATATCAAAATAGAGTTTCAACTCCTTAAAATTTGACAAATAAAACGTACAATGAATGTAAACGTTGAACATATACCAAATCTCATGAGATCCTAAAAATAATCTCTTACTAGAAATTTCAAAGTGGAACATTCCACTTAAAATGGTTATTCATGGTCATCTAAAAAAGTTTTTTTTTAAAGAGTATCAAAATGTTTGACTTCTCTTAGCCCCAAACTTTCAAAGAATGCATGTTAGGAGAGGGAGGGGATGCCGGCTCAGGTGTCGTCCTCTTCACTTGACCGAGGTTCAAAATTCGGATGTCCTTCGCCAATAGCCCTCTTGTTACTTCTAGTATGATGTTAATAAAACCAAATCAAAGAATGCATGGCAGTGATAGTCTAGTGGTCATGGTTGCGAACTTGCGGCTGGCGTTGATTTCGTCGAGTCCTGGGTTTGAGTTCTGATGCCACTAAAGCCCCGTCGTGAAGAGGTGGTCGGCTAGTGCTCGTTAAATCTGGTCGAGAATCCAAGTGCTCCCAACGCGGTGTGTGGAAATTTGGAGAAGGAGAGCCACCTTGATTGTCGTCCTCGTCACTTGACTGAGGTTCAAAATTACGAGGTCCATCTCCAATAGCCCACGTATTGCTTTTCCGTGCGATGTTAATAAACAATCACTGTTAAAAGGATGCATCTCAGAGACAACCTTTTGCTCATCTCCACTTAGAATTGGATTTTGATCTTCTCTTCTGTGTGACCCCAAGTCTCTATCTGCACTTTACGATGACTTATGGCTCTTCGACATCTCCTTTTACCCCAGACTTCAGAGCGTGGATTTTTACTCAATTTTTTTTTATTTCTTATTCTCGTTACTTTGCTGCCTGTTTATTTAATAACGATCCGATTTTACGACCGTCGCCTTATTTTAAAACATTTTGTTTTAAAGATTTCGGACTGTTTTTAAAATTCCTCCTGCTCGCTCAGAATCCATCCCCCCCTTCCAGGTTTTGCTTCATAGCCACTTATCTTTCAAGATTAAGAGATATTCTTCGTTCTCTCGAAACCCCTCTTTTTGACTTGGGTCTCTGCTCCTCCATTTTTGAATGCTTTTTATGGTTTCCTTTCCTGCATCTCATTTTGGTTTATTTCTTTTAGTTCTGATTTTGTGAACGATTCCATCCTTACCCTACCCCTTTTTCACTTTCCGAATGTAAAAATCAGAACACAGAACGCTGTTTTTGACAAGTACTTTCTTCGTGCTGCCATACTATCGCAACTAAGACTTAGGTTATGGTCCTGTTGATATAAATCGATCAGCTGAATAACAACAGCAAGGTTGCTAGTTGACATTTACGAAAGTTTCAATACTGCATTGAGAGCTTCCTTCACTAAAAATGTTTGTGTCTATTTGAATATTGAAGGACTCTCGAAAGTTTGCCATTTTAAATTGGTAATTTTCATGATATGTTTATTCATAATATATGAAACTGAGAGTGGAAAAAGTTATTGTCTTTTCTTCACAGACACAATTGTTACGAAATTGTTAACTTTTAATATATTTATTGTTTTGACTTGTAAGCATCATTACCGTATTAACAGATATTAAATTTATTTTTTCTTGAAAAAGACCGATTAATTTAACTTGAAAGAAAAATTGATTTACGTAATGTATTTCATTGTGAGAAATTATTTTTTGTCCCTCGAGAGAGGTACGTCCTTAAATACACTTACTTAATCAAAGTAATAGGATGCACCTAAGGTTGGGAATCAAAAGAACAACCTGTTCTTTCGAACTCGTTCATTTAGAAGAGCTAGAACGCACAAGTGAGCTATCCTCCAGAAATCTATTCTTTGCTTTTCTGAATTAATGATAGTCGTTATTCCATAACATCGTGTTTCTCACTTAGAACAATTTAGCGCGGATGATCCCCTAATCCTTAAATATATACTTATAGATCAAGCACCTAAAAAGGAAACTTATTCTCTATGTAAGTGAGAAGCATGAAATAGGGTTGAAGTATCAGGTTTTATTTGAAGCAAAAGTTAAGTGTCTGGTGCAGGGAGAAGAGAAAAGCCACCAGGAAAAAAGAGAAAGGGGTCAAAACGTAAAGCGCTGACCTTGAAACACGAACATCGCTAGAAAAAATTTTATCAGAAAAGCGTTAATGGAGCTGAATAGAACTATGAGAACGGCTCCATAGGCGAAGTAGGACGATGGAGGAGAAGGAACTCCGGAAGAACTAGATCTTTCGCAGCTGGCCTTACCAATATACAGGCCCGAACTAAGCGAGGTAATTTCCAATCAGAAAAAGTCGCCGCTCGCATTGGAGACATACTCGATTTACTTATAAACATCTTTATTTGGGGAGGGTGCTCCCGAGTGTCCTTCCTCACACAATTCATCACATTTTAATTGATTGTCCGGGTCTTCCATCATCGTTTTCTTTTTCTTTAATTCGTCAGCTTTAAACCTGCCTGATTTGGAGGGGGGGAACCCCATTGTAACTTATTTGCTTTTTTAAAAAAAGATTGGCCTTTTATACTAAATTTGAAGTTTTTACCTTTCACCTTTTTAAAACGTTTTTCTGAATTTCACTTGGTGTGTGTGTGTGTCATCAAATTTTCGATCGTTAATTTCACCAACTTCCCATCAAGCTAGAGCTTTGAAATTTTGGGAATCGTTCGTACTTGCCTAACAATGCAATATTTAGCTATTTGCGACAAGTTTCAACTAATATTTTCTTTAATAATGCAGTTTAGCCCAAACACTTGGCGCGATTTCAAAAATTGGCACCAAACTTGGCGATTTTTTTTTTTTTTTTTGGCTGAGCGTTAAATTCGTGAAACGGAACGGGGTAGCCACATTTGGCAAAATACTGCCAAATAATTCTTGTCGCCAAGGGTAAACCTTTTCTGAATTCTGGTTCCATTTTTTTTAATAGAATGACTTACAAATTTTCAAATGCATGTTTTGATTTTATGAGTATTATGAATTTCTTAATATGCTCACAAATGTATCTTCTTAAGTAAATTTTAAAGTCAAAAATAACTAACAGTTTTAACTAATATTTCAATAATTTTCTTTAATAAACTTTGCTACCATATAAAAACGTTGGTTTTTATATCGAATTATTACAACGTTTTTCTGAATTTCACTTGGTGTGTGTGTGTGTCAATAATAATACTTATTATTGACTTCTTAATTATTTTTTTAAAAATATTATTAGAAAATTGAGCAAATTCCAGGATATTTTAAAATAATTTTAAGAGCTTCTATTTTTTAAATATAAAACAATATGAATGGAAAATTCCTAGATGCTTTTAAAAAATATTTTTGTAACGAAATTCATACATTTTTTTTTTTTTTTTTTTTAAATTTCTTAAATTGCAGCTTAAGTAAACTGAAAAATTAGTGAATGGAAAAAATCTCGGTAAGATTTCATAGACTGTGGGTTTTCGGAATCTCGTGATTCAATCGATATATTATTATTACTTTAAGACAGATAATTTATTACCCACCCAAGGGGCTATTGTTTTAGTTAACCCTAAAATGTCGTACCTGACAAATTTTCAAAAATTTATCTTATTTTTGCATTTAGTTTTGATGTCTGTTTTCATAAGTAACGAAGTTAATTTTCAAAAATACTTCATAATAAATTTCTCCTGAATTTTTTATTGAATTGAAATAAAATATATGTCTGATACCTGTTTTCACCAGTAATGAACTCAATTTTCAAAAATGTGTCGCAATAATTTTCCCCCAATTTTTGTATTGGATTGAAGTGAAACTAAGTATTTTATTTACTTATCGATTTATGTATCATCTAAAATCATATGTAAACTGGAATCATGATATGACTGAAAATAAATAACATTATTATGTTATCAAAGTTATGACTTATTATGTTAAATCAAGTTATGACTAAAAATACGTACACCCCTACGTACATTAACCCTAGGTCCCGACCGGGGGCTAGGGATTCTATTATTGATCTTGCAATCTTTAAAAATATTCCTTTTTATTATGATATAAGAGTCATTCATGATCTGAGTTCAGATCATTTACCGGTCATTTTGACTCTTAATACTAACTCTGCATTTTTAAAATTACCAGAACAACTCTCTACCAATTGGGAGAATTTTAAATTCAAAACCCCTCCCTATCCCAAAAACTTCCAGCAATGAAGATATCGAAAAATCTATCGATAAAATTGGAGAAATTATTTCTGAGGCACTTGTGACGGCCTCAAAACCAAAATTTAAACCTCCTCCTCTGAAACTCCCTATTGAGATCAGAACTAAAATTCGTCGCAAAAATTATGTACGGAGAGTCTGGCAAAGATGTAGGAATCCGGCTCTGAAATCTGAACTCCGTGCACTCAGCAATGAGATTAAACGAGACATTCAACACTTTCCCCAAGAAAGATGGGAAAAACACATTGAAGGTCTCTCGCCTGATTCAAACACCCTTTGGAGAGAAACCTCTCGACCCAAAAAGCCTTTTCACACCATTCCGCCCCTGAAGGGCGCCCTCGGCAGTTTGCTGTAGCTCCTATTGAAAAGGCGGAAGTTATAGCTGATAGCCTTCAAAAACAATTCGAACCAAATGAAGACGAGAATCCCAGATTCTCAGCTCACACTAAACGTGAAGTCCAAAGGTTTTTGGCCTCCCCCACATGCCTAGACCTGGAACCAGTCCAGGCTAGCGAAATTTTGGACTTTATACATAAAACAAAAGTTAGGAAGACTCCGGGATTGGATTTAATTTCAAACCGCATCCTTAAAAACCTACCTCTTAAATTTATTTTCTTATTCACGCTGCTCTTTAATTTTCTTATGGAAAACTGCTACTTCCCTAAGGCTTGGAAGATCACCGTGGTGGTCCCCATTCTCAAGTCTGATTCGGATGATTCTAAACCTCAAAATTATCGCCCCATATCGTTACTCAGCTCGCTGAGCAAAGTATACGAATTTGTTATTTTGAATCGCCTGGACCAGTTCTGCAATTCCAGGAATATTGTTATTCCAGAGCAGCATGGTTTTGTTCCAAAGTGCTCTACAGTAACACAGTTACTTAGAGTTACTGAGACGGTCCAGCACGGCTTTTCCAATTATAAGGCCATGGGTATGCTTTTTATCGATATTGCCAAAGCTTTTGATAAAATTTGGCACGATGGGCTTATTTCCAAGATGATGCGACTTGGAATTTCGGACCAACTTATCAAAATTATTCACTCGTTCCTGGACTCTCGTAGTTTTCGGGTTCGAGTCGAAAATGCAGTCTCCTCCCCCGTCCAATCCTTAGTGGAATCCCCCAGGGATCGATTTTAAGTCCAAGAATTTTTTCTTTGTGCGTAAATGACATCCCGATGGCTTCCAACATTCATTTAGCAATGTATGCTGATGACACTGCTATTGTGTCCCAAGACATCTGCAATCGGAAAATTATTGCAAGATTGCAGAGATACATTTCTCGTTTACAGCTCTGGCTCATTGACTGGAAAATTAAAGTTAATGCATCCAAAAGCGCTTGCCTCCTCTTTACGAAACAACGGGGTATTGGCAATTTGCCAGCAGTCACCATTTTTGACCAACCCGTCCCCTGGGTTACTGAATATAAGTACCTAGGGTTAGTTCTAGACGCTAAATTAACTTTTACCCACCACATCCGAAAAGCACATCAAAAGGCTATCGGAATGAGCAGATTGCTCACTCGCTTGGTTTCTCGTAATAGCAAGGTGGCGATCAGGCACAAAATTTTGCTCTACAAGTCGATCTTAAGACCGATCATGTTGTATACGTCGCCTATTTGGGCATCTGCGGCATCCACCCATCTGAAACGATTGCATGTCTTTCAAAATATTCACCTTAGAAAAATGATTAATGCTCCCTGGTTTGTTCGGAACGAAGTCCTTCATAAAGACCTTAACATTGAAAAAATTCTCATTAATAACAATCTTTAAATTTCTTTAATAGGATCCCTCAAATACGTAATGAACTGCTTCAACATCTCCCCGCGTATGATGCGTCAATCGCATCATCGCAAAAAAGACCAAGAGCCGCGCTCGGACACTCTTATATTCATTTCCCAGTCTTAAAAAGACTGAGAGCGCATTGAAGCAATTCATTAGTGATATTCTGCTTAATTTTTAAAATTCAGGACTTCACATCGATAAGTGGCAATGTCCCATGGTCAAAATGGACCTCGCGTAACACTGTCGATCACTTTCAAAAATTTTAAAATTTCGAAATCTTAGTGATTTAAGCTCTTAAAAGTTTGTTTGCACTTAATTTTCCATTTTCCTAAGTTAGAACCAATTTTAACCACCAGGCGTCGCTAGTGGTGCATAACTAGCTCAATTCATGTTAATTCTCTTTTTTCGAACTCAATCTCCTCACGTTTAAATTTTCCCTCAAACTTTTAAATTGCATTTTTCTTTAAATTGGTTTCGGTACGGCATTTCTATTTATTTCATTTTAATTTTAACTTTATTTTTATCCAGTTACAACCTCTCAAAAACCCGCGGATGACAGCTTTCTCGAAGTCGTTTTCGCCTTCGAACTGAAGTCCCACCCCCTAACGGTCTCTCCGCCCATTGCTATATATGCTTCTTAGCTTACTGGCTACAGCGTCCAATGGCAATGCGCGCTTTCGTAACTTTACTTTCCAACTTTGTTTCGGCAGTTCCTCACTCTGCCGAACGCCCAGGCGCTTGTTGCCTTGATCACAATTATTATAGTTGATTACAATTATGCTAAAATTTTATTAAATGATGCACTTTAACTTTTTAATAGTAATTCTGATGAGAGGGTATGTTTTTAATTTTAAAACAGGTACCTCGTAATTTTAGCCGTTACCGTTACCGTGACTAAAAATAAATAACATTTTGCAGAATTTTAAGACAACTGTGAGGCAGCCATTTTTTTTTAGCCACCCTAGGGGCTATTGATTTAAATGGATCACTTTTGGCGTACCAGGTCACTTTTCAATTTTAATAGTTTGCTTCAATTTTAACTACATTTAGCTTAAATGTATTCAATTTAATAATTTATCATTTGCTTTAATTTTAAAATCGGAAAAGTTTACTATTGTCTATTTCTCGATATTTCATCGTTTACTTTAATTCTTAAATTTAATTGAGTAATTTAATAATAATTAGAAGAAAAGTGCACCTTGAGTGGCTAAATCTGTTCTTTGCAAAACTTTGCATAATACTTTTAAAAAAAATTTGTAATATATTTTCATGTTTCTTACTAATAGCAATATTATGGTGTGCATTAGCGTTAAAAATTTCTATTGGTGAACAAAGACTGGAAAGTAATATTTTTGATTAACAAAAATATCATTATTACATCTGTCATCTTATAAAATCGAATTTGAGATCGACAACATTCTTTTGTATAGATTACCGTTGAAGATCAAATGGTTCTCATATTTCAGGATTACTGATTAAAATACTGCATGGAAAATATACAAGTGAGAGCAACGTAACAAAGGAGGAAATTCCAATCTTGAAAGAAATTATATTTTTATATGTACCCTCTGAAGAAGGGACACCTCCATGTAAGCACAACATTTCTAGTCTGGTAGGTGTCCCTTATTGAGAAGTATTACTGTAAATAGCTTTGAAAGTTGTCACTGTCCTCGTTTATTGGTACTTAAACTGGTTGGATAACATTTAGAGATTTATTTCCTTCTAATATTATTAAAAATACGAGTATCTTTAGAGTTCAGAAACATGTTTAAGTCGGATTAATTGACTTCGAAACTGATCCGGATATAGAAAACCCGAGTTAACCAGGGAATGGGAAAAAATTAAATAAAACCTACGAACGGACAATAGAGGTGTGATTAAAGTTTTTTAATGCATTTTCCATTTAGACAATGTAGCGCAGTATTGTTATAAAAATCTCAGTATCTTGTGTACGAGTGAACACAGTCCAACAAGGAGAATAACGGAAAACGATACTTTATTCACAAATATTCAGAACAAGACAAACACATGTAGCAGATTAACAGTGTAACATTAATGTAGCAGATTAACAGGGCTACCAGAAAACACAATGCTTGTACAGATTAGCGACTCAACAGGAACAAAGAAAAGTACTTGCTTAGATCAAGAACACAGATACAAAGTAGCATTTCTAATAACAGTAATAACACTTTCAATAATATTCAGCTCACCAATTTACTAGTGCGGTGACATAGAACTTCTACAGCTATCGCGTGTGCTGTATGCTGCTAGTGGAACCCAAGTTTCGCGGTCTATAGTTGCCTGAAGGCTTCATAACAGAGGATTGTATACCAGAAGATCTGCTGTTTGATTCCCTCTCACTGCAAAATACGAGAGTACGTTTAGCATGTTGCATACAACATGCAGCTTAGACGAGACTTCAGTGGAGCACCGTGCATTTTTACAGATGTGTTGAGATACAGCCTGAACACTAATTATCGGCGTACCTGAATCTGGAAAGAGCCTGGTACACAATACCATCTCTCCCTCATCTAAGAAAAAGATCATTGTGGTACTGGAGGAGGGATGTTTTGGGTAGGCATTAGGTTGGAATGCCGCATACCAATGTATGTGTTTGACAAAGGCTCTCTGATTTAAAAAGGTATAGAGAGGAGATCTTATAGTCCTATGTTCAATTTCTTAGATACCGTTAGTCCTGGGTTCCTGTTAATGGACGATAACGCTCGTCCACATGGGACTCAGTTTGATGACGATTATCTTGAAAGTGAGGATATTTGTCGTGTGCCTTAGTTAATTAGGTATCCTGACCTCTATATAGATAGATATCCTCTATAGAACATGTTTGCGACGCTTTTGAGAGAGAAATTGTATTTTACCATACCTGTTCGAGAACCAGCCCGGAGCTAAAAACTGCCTTGCTCTTGGTGTTGGATCGACTGGCATCGGAACTCCTCAACTGTCTCTTATTCAGTATGTTGTCGCGCTGTGTGATCTGTCTGACTGTGAAAGATGAACCATACCCCAAATTAGGCTCATAATTTGAGCATTATTTAAAAAAAATTGTTCTTGTGCTTGGATAAAAAATGTTTTCCGTTGAAATTAAAGCTTTTATAAATATTTAATATGCCAGAATTAGAATTTTATAACTTACGAAACAAAGATGAGAATACTGTTTCAAAACATTTCCCAACCTTTCTGAATTATTTATGCAAGCTTTAAAATTACTATTTTCTGGTCAATTTTGTAAAAAAAAAATTGAATTTTTCAATATATTCATTAGTTAAATCCCATTCCCCCTAAATTTAAATGATGCAATGTAACATAGTTGTTAAAATAATGTGTTTATGTAAAATCCTAAAATCTGTGTTTATCCCAGTAAATGTTAAAACTGTTGTTAAATGAATTCTTTGTGGGAATTCCTAAGGACTCTATGTATTACGCTGAAAAGAATAGAGCCCCTTTGGGGAGGGGAGCGGGATAATCTGTTCTTTGAAATGCATTGCATTGAACAATATTTAATTGAGAGAATCCTATATTGGTCTTGGATTTCTTCAGAATGCACGCATTGATGGATTTGATATAGCTCTGTTATTCTCGGGGATGTGCAACAACAACAACAACATATTTAATTGTTTTTATTTATCAACTTTTTTGTTCACGCATATTTAACTCATTCATTTAATTTCACATATGTGCTGTGATCACTCACCGAAAAAAAGTGAAAATATGTATGTAAAATATGAATGATAATTTCCTTTAAATAAAGGATATACATTTTAAATAATCTCTGTTTGCAATTTAGCGTTAAATTAAGTAATCGAACTTCGTGTTTTATAATGCAAATTTTTCTACATAAACAAGCATTTGAAATTATACTTTTTTTTTTTCAAAAAAAATCGCTTTTGGTTTTAAATCAAAATATTTACTATTGCCTGTATGAAACTTCTTTTTAAATAAAAATGGATTAAATCAGTTTATTTATTTGAAATACACTTGTAAAATTCATGATTTCATAAGATGTTGATTTTTTTTTTTATTTTTGTAATCCAATATTCTTTTGATAAATATCTCGACATATGGGGCGATAATATTCGCATCCAGATCAGAAATGAAATGTTTGGCATCCTTTTCGAAAGAACCGCCGATATTGGCGAGAGAATAGTTTGGCTCGGTAACCCTGCAAACTATCATCTTCTCATTGCTTTCCCCTCACCTCCTTGCGATAAACCACTCTCTCTTTAACAAGTTCCGTAAGAACCCGCCCAACCCCTCATGCAGCTCCTTCCTGATTGGACAGCAACTTACTCCCTCCACTCATACTCCCCTCTCCACTTAAACTTCGATTCTCAAGCTGATTTTTCTCATTTCATATAGTTCCAAATTTTTCATTTTTCTCTATACATCCAATATTTTAATTAAAAATGGGCAAGTAAACAATAATCAAGGTTCAACTCAGATCGGAGATCAAGGCCCATAGGGCTAGGTACTCCTCAAAATATACTCACTACGTAAGAGACCAACACCTCCTAGATACATCTAGGAGGTGTTGACGAGACGCGTTTAGAAAATGAGCCATTTTGGCTAAAGTATATAAGGACCCATTAACTTGGGGATCTTCAATAACAATCAGATGATTACCTAGTACCAGTTCTTATGACACTATACTCTTTGTGGTTTTAATTTTATGAATTTAAAAAAAAAACCCTGAAGCACAGATGACTTACCGTGATAGAATAAAAAGAGAAGTAGGAAGAAGGCAGAGAAAATGAAGTAAATAGAAGTTGGGAGTGAAATAGTATTTACAAGATGGTATAAACTTTTTTAAAAAGAAAAAAACTTGTTGCATTCTGCCAGCATACAGAGGACTAGTATCGAAGTCTAGCTGCGGACAAGTATAATTTTTTCTAATTGTAAATAATTAAAATTATATAAATTTTCGGCGTATTTTTTAATGTGGCAGAAAAGTAAGAAGAGATAGTGAGATGAAAGCGGTATATATCTTCTGCGAAGACTCCTATTGATGGCACTGTGCCCATATATTAATTATATCAGGTATAATTTAAATTCATTTTTTTTATTTTTCTAAAAAAAAAAAGTCTTGGTTTTTAATTGAGAAAACTTCTATGGATTTGGAGAACTGGTAAGATTGATTGATTTCGTTTATATTGAAAAACTGAAACATATTTTTAAAGTCTTTTACAGAAGGGAAGTTGTTATTGTTATCGCCGGTTGGTGTGGAGGTTTAGTCGATGGAAGCTTGATTATTGTTAATTCTGGCAATTTTTTTTCTTTCTTCTCAATAGTGGTTGTTGGAGGAAAAGGGAGCTCGAAGTTTAATGAATTTTGTGGGATGAATAATTAGCAGTATGGTTATTTCCACAGTTGCAACATTTGGAGGGGGGGTATACGGCAGTTTTTTGCAAGTTTTTGTGTCATGCTTTTCTTTGCACATTTCTAACACTTATATTCTCAACTTAACGATCTTCAAAAAGAAGCTAAAATTACGAGCAATCATTTCATTGTTGCACTAAAAATGCATATAAGTTCAATCTGCTTTGCTCCTCTTGCTTGAGGACTCGACTTGACAAGATAATTTTCAAGAATTAGATGTGTTGTTTGCCCTTAGATTGCACGCATAATCTTGGTTACTCTAACGGCTCAAATAGCACTTTATAGTGCTCACCGCATATTTTCTTACTACTTTTTCTCTCTGACTTAACTGTTTACCGACCATGGACTTGAATTTTGACCATCAATATAACTCGGAACCTAATGAAGATAACTCATCGAACTTCTCTTCCAGATCTGAAGACGAAAAAACTCCATGCCAAAAACGACAAAGAATTGAAAAAGACATTGCCTCGTACTCCACCAGAAAAGAAGCACAATCATCTTACCTGGTCCAACTTAAATTTCGTGGCACAGATTCAAATGATTCACTTTTTATCAAAACGCAGAAAAATATCGAAGGATACGAAAACAAGCTTCAACGACTGGAAAGTGAGTATGCTACTTTAGCGCCTTGCGCGACTGCTGGCTGCCCCATCCATTCCACCCCAAATATCCTCCCTATGAAACGTAAAGATAATCAAGGTTTTATCACCCCCCCCCCTAAAAATAAAACATGTAAAAAACCTACACTGACCTCCTCGTCTAATTTAATTTTACCTACTCAAAATCAATTCCAACAACTATCAGACGATGTTACACCCCCAGATAACAATGAAGATCAAGATTCAGATTCAACTCCCAAAATTGTAAAAGCAAAAAATTTACCTCCCCCAATTATGCTTAAAGTAAGCAAAAATTATAGACAACACCTCAAGAAAATTAGTCATGAATTACCTAAACTAAGAACTCGTCTTTCCGGCGAGTACATTAAATTATATACCGATACGCTAGATGACTATAGAAAACTTTCACACCTATTATCCACTAAGACTTATGAATATTACGTCATTCAACCAAAAATTTTGCGTCCATTGAAAATTATTTTTAAAGGTTTACCACGAGATACTGAAATCCATGATATTCAGGAAGAACTAATTGAACTTGGATTCGACCCAATCAGGATAAATCAACTTACAAACAGGCGTACAAAAATTCCCCTTCCAATATTCTTAATAACACTACCTAGAAACGAAACCAGTAAGAAAATCTATGAAGTTAACCGCATATGCTATATGTCTATTACAGTTGACGAATACCGAAGTAACAAAGTCACTCAATGCTTCAACTGTAATCTTTTTCATCACAGTTCAGATAATTGCCATATGATCCCCAGATGCTTAAAATGCTCAGGCGCCCACGCAACCAGAGACTGTAACATCGAAGGAAAAATTAAAGAAATAAAATGTATTAACTGCAACGAAATTGGACACTCCGCCTCATACGGAGGATGCAAACTCTATCCCAAACCTCCAAAAGGATCAATTACTAAAAGCAACTCTCCCAAAACAAATACTGTTCGTGAAAACTACACTTTTGCAAATGCTTTAAAATCAAACCAACAGATGGCGCCCCAAACGGACGAAAACCCAGATTCATCAAAAAATTCAAAGAAAATCCCACAACATAATGCAAAAAGCCACCAGAAAAATCCTTTCAACAACATTTTTGAAGCCATCGAACAACTCAAAGCTCTTGCCGAAATCTTCTCAATCATTCCAGGACTGCTTACAAATCTCCATAAAATTCAAAATGCAAAAGGACAAGCAAACAAAAAATTCGCCATCTTAGAAGCGCTTATGGATATCTCTGAAGAATAATGCAGCCAATCGCAGTCGTTTCTCTTCACCCATCGCAAGATCAACTTTTTCCCTCGTGGAACTTCAAATTTTTCAAGTACATACTCATTAACTGCTCAACAGATGGCGCCAGCTATGCTGGGCTCATCAATCAGCTCATTTCAAAAGAACTTTTCATCTCTACTCTCCAAAATTTTACCCTCTCACCCGCAAGAAATTCCTCTCCACAATGTAAATTTCCATTTTATCCAAAGGACTTAATAAATACCAGATTTGGGCTTGTGGAACGCTCCTGGCGCCCATGGAATTTCAACGTCAACGCCTCTTGCTTGATACCCGTGTGGTAACCGGGTATGACAGAATAGTCCCACTGTATCTCATGCATGTCGTAAGAGGCGATTAAAATGGATTCCTATTGTCTGGGGGGATAGCCGGGAACCCTACCCCTGGGGATTATATCAGGGAACCTCAGGGGCTTGCCTTCTTTAGGTAGGTATGGCATCAAGACCCCGAAACACTCTAGTGATCTTTTCGTTTCCCATGGGGGTTTACTCTCTTTGGTAAACACGGATGACGTTCCCCCGGATTACCTTAGCGATTCTTTTCTGTTTTTGACCCTCCTTGTCAACCAATTTTTGTCTTTTTCTAATTTTTTTGCACACTTACATCTTGTTTGGCGTAGTATGGCCTCTTCTGGTTCTTGCGCCAATGAACTTTACTATCATATCACACATCCTCTTTCTTGAAAACAAAAAAATCAATCAATCAAATGAACCATGCAATACTAATTTGTTTACACAAGTGGGGACAAAGCCTTTGTTGCTTCATATCCTTCAAAAATAAAAAAAAAATTATTCATGAAACAATTGTTTTTATAAAATACTAGCAAAATATCGTTGTGCAATGAATGTGTTCACTTCTTTCAATTTCTGTGAACCCATTTTTCGGATATGGTAAGTTTATTGATTAACTGGAACAGAATATTAAGACCATTGGAGACCGCGTGGTGTGAATGTTTTATTTATTTTGTAATTTATATTTTATGCTTATAATATTTCAGTTATGTAATTACAGGTGTTTTTAAAGGGCCTTATATTTGAATAACTTTTTAATCATTGTTAATTTCACAAATTTTGATGAATGGAAACAATATTTAAAACCTTATACGAAAACTTCGATACACAATTTGATACCTAAATACAATTACTCTTTAAGATATTGAAATTCTGAGTATAGCTAGAGTATAAAATCATCAAAAAGCAATGCAAAAATTTTGTGAAACTGCTGTACCCACAAGTTGTTAACTGATTTTTTAAACGAATAAAAATTCATAAATATTTTAATTTTTCTCAGAAAATTTTGCAATAAATTTTGACTTAACAAAGAAACAGAACTTGACATTATAAGATTTAAAACATATTCATGTTCTGTGATAAAAGTATCACAATAGGATCTAAATTATCCCTATGTTTTTATTGGAAATAGAAATATCAATAACTTATAAAATTAAATTACCTCCTTAACAATTCTTACATATTTAAAATTAGATGTAAAATATATGTAGATAAGTGTTTCCTTATTAAAAAAGTACTAAACATAAATATGGACTTCTTTCAAATTTTAAGTCTGGCATTGATTTCCAAGACATTGATAAATTAGGAAAGGGCCTTCTAAAAGATTAAAAGTAAGAGAAAAAAAGTTGAAAATTTTTTCTTTAGATCAAATTGTTGATTTTTCTATCAATTTATGTGAAATATTTTCTCCTGTGTAAATTCAAAACTGAAATTTGAAAATGAATAAGTATGAAGTATTTTAATACTCCTATCTTTCATATAGCATCAGTGGCATAGTAATGTGGATTGGACCCCTTCTAATAATGATTTTTATATTCTGAAATTTTAAAGCTGAAACTGTACTCTGTATTATATAATTTTTTAAGAAAAAATTTATATTCAAAATTCCATACTCTACATTCACATTTTTTTCATCGTAAAAATATACAGTGAAATTTGAAATTAATTTTGAGGTATGAGATGAAGTGGGAGAACTACCTCCTCTCATAAAAAATATCTCTCTACATACTTGTATAGTATCTGTAAATGCTAGAAAAATTGATATAGTTTAGCAGTGTAATACCAACTTTTCCTATTAATGCATCCCAAGATTATTCTCTGTGAACTACTATTGTCTTGCATTTTATGATCAGTATTTATTTCACAAAATCATTCTTATGAATTCTGCAATTTGCCTAAAAGAAAGGAATTACCTTTCTAGCGTAATAAGTGAATATGGTACTTTTCCATTTCGCCAGAGCAAGCGATACAGTTCTAAAAAATGATACAACTGACGCCTAACGGAATATGTGTATTACTGTGTATTGTCACCAATAAAGTTAGCTTGCCAAGATTTGCGCCAGCAAAATGGAAAAGTACCGAATATTCTACCCTGTAAGTGAATGCTTGAGAGTTGAAGTATGTGGCACAAGAGCCAAATTTCTCTATTTGGCAGGTTTGATTTCTTAGCAGTTTTTGTCTGGTATGTAGCTATATAACAGAAAAGTACCTAAATTTTATTTTCTGCTGGCTCTGAAAAATTGTAATTTTTGTGTTTTTGCATATCATTTTTAAATATTAATTTTGTGTTTGTTTGTTTAGGTATCTGCCTGTAATGTGAAGATGAGCTTGAGATGAAAATGCAGACTGAAAACAGACTGGTTGAGTGGTAATTTTTTTTTAAATAATTTATGTTTTAAATAGATTTTTTTTTATTTCTTTGTGTGAGTTATAATTAAGACGTTTATATATGTTTATGCATTCTTTATTTTCATAGATTACTTTTTCATCAAGAGTATGAGTGTTTTTAAAAACAAGTATAAATAAATTAGGTAATTATTTGGTGCATAAATTTAATTTCTAGTAATTTTTTATGCCTAAATAAGTAATTTGCTTTCAGAAAATTTACTAAATTTAAATATTTTTCATGTAATGATTTTATGAATTTTATTAACATATTTTACTTCATAAGTTCTGAATGGTATGCATATTGTTAAATTCATTGACATTATTTACTATATTATGTTTTATTTTCAGATTTTTCATTTGATGGGAATCAATCGGTTGAAAAGATATCACACACAATTACTCCATATAATTATTTTATGTAAGTTATTATTTTGTTTATGTATAATTTTAATGCATTGAAACTTAAAGTTAGGAGAAATCTAGAGCTTTATGGCTCTTTAGATTTTCCAATTATTCTGATTATTTACAAATATCATCATTCAAGTGTTGTTTCTTTAAAATTTTTTTTGTTAAGTCACATAAATTTCTTTATTGAAACTCGGGAATTAATTTTTATTGACTATCTTTTTAATTTATCTGTTTACATGCTCAATTTCTTTATATTTGTATCCATGCATTTTTTTATGCAACAGGGTGATGTATTTAAGTGGTCATAGGGTGATGACTGTTCCATTGGCAAAAACAGTTGGATCTAGTAATATTTTATTGAACATGATTGACCTTAAAGCCACTAGCAATGATATATTTTTTCCAGACTAGAATAATATTTTGAAATCTTCCAAGGAGAAGCTATTGCTTTTAATAAATTTGACATAAGTAGAATTTTTTTTTCACAGTGGGGAGTAGTCATTAATTTTAATTTTGAGGCCTGTTATATCCATCCTTTTTAATTTAGAAAGGGGAACTCTGCGTTTAGCAAGATTATTTCTGTAATTAATTACAGTATCTACATGTGTACAAGGTCGATTAATATTAATTCTATCTACTTTACAAAAATGAGAGTGAGTACACTTGCTCCAATTGAAGCGACACTTATTGAATCAAAAACCAGATTAAGATATTCCTTGTTAAAAGACTCACAGATTTAATTAATATTACAACATGAACTATTTTAGTTTGAGAGATCAATGTGAAGAGAGTACATGTTGGGACATATAGAGATGCCCCAATGTACTTATATATTCAACATGTCAGGAAAGTGATGTATGCTTTATCAACATGTACAGACACAGCAGGAAACCAAAGTGACAAAAAAAAAAAAAAAAGAGTAGAGACCGGATCTATGTTTATAGAGTGAGCCGTTTTTTTAAGACTGGCATTTATCTTTGTTTCTCAGTTTGACACTGCTGATTGCAGGAATACTAAGAGATGGTTTATTTTAAGTAATAGCTTGGGGAGATTGGTGCTCCAGCAAAAAGTTTTTAACTACACTTCCATACTTTAAATTTTGGGGCATGCTGCAGTAACCGGTAATATTAGGCCTTTTATTATTATTATTATTAATAATAATAATTATTATCTATTTCTTTGAGATGGCAGATTTTTAAAATATTTTTTTTTTTTTGCTTAATGTAAGTTAAATTTAACAAATTTGATATCTTTTATATATTTTTACTATTCCCCTGATGTTTAAGGCATTGACAACAAGATGAATCACTGAGGAATGAAACCTTCATTACTGAGGCATTACAAGTAGAATTTTTTTTCACATGGTAGCTTTCTATAAAAGTGCAGGTTTTCCAATATCTCCATAAAGTTGCATGAATTGTTGTTAAATATGCTGTTGTATATCTGAGCATGAAAAAAAGTTATCAAAGACCTAAATTTATAATGAACAAATTCCGATATGTATGTATATAATGTTTTTATCACTACATAAATACTTTTTACTATATTCTTATTTATTAAGGTTCCCGTCTACCCGCCATTTTGATTTTGTGGACGTAATGTTAATCATGTGGAATTTTGACTTTAATTCTCACATCTTTACTATTTGATTTATTTGAATGCAATAAAATGATGATGTATTCAGACTTCTTTGTTGAGAGGGGCATTCTCTTTTGCTTTTCATAAAACTGCATATGTGGATCTTTGTCGAGGAATAAAATAATATATCCCATAGAGAAGCAATCATCTCTTGATTTTTTGCATTTTTTTGATAAATTGAACTTCAAATCTTTAATATGAATTGCTTATCCAGAAAATTTTAGAATATTCCCTATGGTGCTTTGGTTTGGTTTTATCAATGTCACCCTAGAAGCAACATTAGGGCTATGGGCACTGAACCTCGTAATTTTGAGCCTCAGTCAAGTGAAGAGGACAACACCTGAGCTGTCATCCCCTCTCCTCTTCTACACCACACCAACATAAGGACTTAGAGCCTTGACAGACTTAATGGGCATCAACCCCGGCTACACGACAGCTCTTTAGTGGCATCAAGGCTCGAACCCATGACTCAATGAAAACACTGCCCGTAGTCATGGCCTTTTGGGAAATTCTTCTATAACTGTCATTAAATAATAATTTATGTGGGAATGTATTCTAATTGCTAAGTATAATAAGCTCCCTATTAAGTTTTTATAAGGATATTGTATTATTTCCTTGACTTGCTTGCTGTAAATTTTCCAGTAGGCGTAATGCATCTTCTAGCTGGACAACTATTCATTTAAGTTGAGCCAGAAATAAGCTTGCATTTTCTTGCTCATTTGTGCAGATAGAAAGTTCATCTAAAAATCCCATTATTCTGACATGGGAGTCAGGTGAAAAATGATTTCTCAAATTATCCTAGGCACTCTTCCCAATGGTAGTATCAGTGATAAGAGTTCTATATTCAGGACTTGCACTTAAATATGTAATTGAATAAGTCCCTTTTTTTTACGAAAATTTCAATCAAGTTGGGGTAAGCAGTTGTGATTGGTTTTTCTGTTTTCCTGGAAATAAATGTTTAGCAATGCCATTATATTAAAACTGCTTAAATATCTTCCACTCAAGAGGCATCCACTTTATCTTCATTAAATGTTTTTAAATATCTTCCATTTTATTGTAAATTTAATTTAGTGCGGGTATCATTTACCTGTATTCTCTACTTGTGTAAAGAAAAGATCCTTTACAACTTCTCTACATAATTAATTCTCTGTACATGATCCATGTTTATCTTAACAAAACGAATATGAAAGTTGTATCCTAAAAGTTAAGCAGTAGATTTGTATGAGGAAAAAGATCTGAAATAATCTAACTGGTAAAAACAAATAGCTGATATTCAGCATTACTACACTGATAAAAATATTTACCATACAGTACAGTATCTAAAAAAATATTTTAATTAAATTGGGTTATTAAAGATTTAATTACTAGAACTGGTCTCGTAACAACGATGTAATCAATCATTTGTTACAATTTCTGCATCAGGTGGGAAATTATCCTAGATATCAAAGTATGGATTCAAGTGCATTCAGGTTTGAAATATCATGAGAAGAAATAAAAACTTGCATTACCATCTAAAAATATACATTTAGCAGCATTCAAGGCATTTGATTACATTCAGAAAATTTTTGTTTATATGCATGGACTAATATGAATGACTCAGACATATGTTTGTGCCAAGGTATGACTGCCATAACCATTCCCCTCCTACAGCTATGGGTAATTGTAAATTTTCTTGAGTAGTAATGAATAATCCATGATTATAATGTTGATTTACTGATATTATTTTGGTAAAAAATACCTTAATAACAATGCTACCCTTAAAAGGTTAAATAGTATTCATTGATTAGGAATGTACATTCAAAGGAAAATTGGAATTGAATGCTTTTTTCAACACGAAAAAGAAAAAAGTGAAATTTCTTTGTTTTTATTTTTTGTTTAAAAAATTTAATGTTTTTTTTATCGTTAAAGAATTTTCATA
This sequence comes from Nephila pilipes, assembly GCA_019974015.1. Taxonomy (NCBI): domain Eukaryota; kingdom Metazoa; phylum Arthropoda; class Arachnida; order Araneae; family Nephilidae; genus Nephila; species Nephila pilipes. The sequence continues at coordinate 11,681 of BMAW01092621.1, read as the reverse complement.
AAAAATAGTATCAATTTTTGTGGCTTAATTGTTTTTCTTTTATGTATTTGAACTATGGGCATATCTTAATTTTCAAAGAGACAAGTATTGAAACATAATGTGCAAAAATATCTATTTACATTTATCAGCTATAAAATACTTTTAAAGAATTTGTACAACAACATAAATCACTTCATATAAATGTATTTTAAAAAAAATTTGGAATTTTACTAAGATTTAATGCTATAGCTTTATTTATAAAACTTATTTAATGAAAACTGAAGTAGCACATAATCTGTTATAAAATTTACAAAATAAATAAATTATGGCATTAGAAAAATAAGACATGCAAATCATATAATTACATAATACAAAGTATATTAATAATTACATATTTTTTAATATTAATTATCTTTTACTATGTGCTTTTCATAAAAACTAAACTTCTCATAATTAAATTCATTTATTTTTTAAGTATATATTAATATCCATATTAAAACTTATATTATTAATTTTTTTTATTTAAGATTGATGTACTCTTTTTAATGTAATCTTTAATAATGGCTTTATCCACAGTATTATAAATTGATGAAAAACATAACATTTTAGGTTAAAAAATATTTGGTATAAAAATTGATTTATTTTTATAATTCTAGCATTTTCAATCAATAACTAAGTCATAAAAATGTTCTGAAGTACCAAACCACACAACCCTGAATAATCCTATCAAAACATGTGCTCCTATGGAGAAACAAGAAGTTTTTTTGAGCTAGCAAAAAGAAGATATATAAATGCCTGAGGTGAGAGCAGTAGCATTCAAGAGAAAACTATATGCTTGTAATGTACTGAACAAATTCTTTTCAATGCTCAGTTTAACTCAACGCTAGTGGGCTTTTGCAGAGGAGGTGTCATATTCTTCACAAATTTGCCTCTGTTTGTTTCACCAGAAATATGATAGACCCTTACTTTTGTCATTTTTGTGACAAGGTCTTTGCTCATCGTTGCAGTTTAAATAAACATTTACATATCCATACCAATGGAAAAACTTTTATTTGTGACACTTGCCAGAAGACTTTTTCTCGAAGAAGTTATTTAAAAAGGCATTTACATACCCATATCAAAGGAAAGGCTTATGTTTGTGAAATTTGCAAGAAGACATTTTTCAATAGTGATTCTTTAAAGAAACATATGTGGAATCATAATAATGAAAAGCCTTTTGTTTGTGAAATTTGTAAGAGTTCGTTTGTTGAAAGGGGTTCTTTAAAAAGGCATTTGCTTGTTCATACCAACGAAAAAGCTTTTAATTGTGATGTTTGTATGAAGACTTTTTCTGAAAAAAGTAAACTAAAAAGACATTCACATACTCATACCAATGAAAAGGGTTATGTGTGTGATCTTTGCAAGAAAGCATTCTCACATAGGGGTAATTTATTGAATCATTTGCGTATTCATACCAATGAAAAGCCTTATGTTTGTGAAATATGTAAAAGGGCATTTACTGAAAGTGGTTCTTTAAAAAGGCATTTGCGTGTTCATACTAATGAAAAGCCTTATGTATGTGAAATTTGCAAGACATCGTTTAGTGAAAGTGGCTCTTTAAATAGACACTTGCGTACTCATACCAAAGAAAAAACTTATGTCTGCGAAATTTGTAAGAAAGCATTTACTGAAAGTGGTTCTTTAAAACGGCATTTGCGCATTCATACCAATGAAAAGCCTTTTGTTTGTGAACTTTGTAAGAGTTCTTTTATTGAAAGTGGTTCTTTAAAAAGGCATTTGCATATTCATAACAATGAAAAGACTTTTATATGAGATACTGGTTAGAAAACACTTTCTCTCATATTAGTAGCCTGAAATGACTTTTGCCTATCCATAAAAAATAATAGTAAGTAGTGATTCTTTTAAGTATGTCACTTTGATTTCTTATCAAAGTATGTTGACATAGAAAAACTTATTAAAATCTTAATTATGATGCATGAAAATATCTTTTGAAGATGTTTTTTCCATAACACATTGTATGTTATTTACTTTGTGGTTTTGAAAAATAATGGAATAATCATTCTTCTGGATTTTTGCATTATTCCTATTTTTTCTGTTTTGTTAATTACATTAGTGTCTTCTGTGTTATTTCTAAATAAAAGAAAATAAAAATTGTTAGATGTGAACATTTATGTTAGTGGATGACATTTTATTGTATGTTATCAATTATGACAGTGACATTTATTTATTGTTTTTCAAATGTATTGTATTTATTTAGTTAATTTAATGCTGAATTTTCTATAAGATTTTAGATGGAGACTTCTGTCAAAAATTGTGTATTGTCACTGATAAAATATGGTATTTATGATCATGAATAAAGTTTGTTATATGAAATTAACACTAAATTTTGAATTGTATGTATTAGTACTATATTGTTTGCATGTATTATTTAAATTTCCTATTACATTGAAAAAAGACCAAGTTTATTTAAGTTGAAGTAAAAGAAATTGAATTGTATGAGACATTCCTGTGGATAGGCAAAATACCTTTTTGGGCCCAAAAACGGACTGGATCTAATCTTATCTCTTATGTGTAACAAACATCAGCTTATCTTCATAACACTTTGCATAGTTGTCAATTTGTGTGGGTAAAACTTATGCTTTTCAATCCTTTATTACACCTAGGTAGCTTATTTTCAGGCATTTTCGTGAAGTTTCTGCCATCTGTCATTATCCCCCCCACCCCTGCTTATATTTAACTTTCTTTATATTCCCATCAATGGAAAAGCTTATTTGTGATGAAAGTCGTAAGTTTTGTTGATATTAAGTTGTAAGGAATTCAAGGCATTATTGACCTCTACTTCCTCCTTCTTATCGTATTTTGTTAGCAATTGGTTTTTTGATGATTTGTATGCATAGTTTCTTTAGGCTTTTTTCATTTTGATATGTTTTCTTGGTATTAGCAGCTTTCTCAAAATCATCTCGTCTCTTTCTGTTCATGTGTTTGAATTTGCATTGTTTAGCTTTTAAATTGTTTGTTTTGGACTATAATTTTTTTTTCTGTGCAATGTCTATCAAAGGCAAAACATATTTTCAAACAATTAAACAATTATTAAAAGGGAATTTAACTCTATTAATCCATCAAGGTTGAAAAATATGGATTTTCAATATATTTTGTATTGGCATATGTATTTTCCATGCTGCCTAAAACAATATTGCCCATTAAGTAGATACACCAAAATATGTCCAAATGCTTAGTCAAGTAACAACTGTTCCAGATTGGATTAATTTTTTCAAGAGGATCTTCTGACTGATGTAACCAGGGTTGAAGTACTATTTACATCTTCTCTAATGGAATATAATGTTCCATCAGCTGCAAAGCAGATCATGCCAGTCCTGTTTTTTGAAAGATGTTCCCAAAGTCTTACATTGTAAAATGCATGGACCAGAACTACTGCATTGATTGGTAAACTGGCTTCTTGTGTATGAGAAAATATTAAATGCATGTTATATGGTTCATTTGCTGCTGCATGTGATGGCAGCTATGCTTTGAACAACAAATTTTATCCCACTGTGGTGACTTACTTTGATCCCTCGGCATCTTTGCTTCAGAGTGGCCTTTTTTCAGTCCCAAATTGATTTAAAAATTCCATGAGAGAAAAAGCCTTGTTATGAATGAATTTAAAACATATGGGATATCTTTTCAAAATTAGAGGGCATTTATGGCTGATAAGACTGCAGGAGAGGGGGGGTTGTAGAGTTGTTACTTAATTAAAGGGGGAGGAGAAAGTAACTTAATAAACATTGATAACTCCTGCCACTTGATAAATTCAGCATCGGAAAAAGCCGCTGCATTTTTAACTTTAACAATTCATGGACAATTTGGATATTTTCTATTATTTACAAAAAGAAACAGGTTCTACAATACTTTCAAAGCTTACATAATAAGGAAATTCCAAAAAATTTTAAGCATTCATGTACTCAATGCGTTTGGCCATAGCCTTTTGAGACTTGCAGAACAGTGGGATCCACTACACAGCTTTTGCAAAGAATCTGTAAAGACAAAGTAATCTAACAGAATCTTGCTTCCCTTTCATCATATCAGATACCACATGAGGAATCTGTCAATGAGCAAGCTGAAAATTATATCGAAATTGATCGGAAAAAAATAAGTTACAGCTTCCAAAATGAAGAAAATGTGATGATCTGGATTCAAGATTTTTGAAAAAACGTTTCTCGTCTCAATAAAAAAAAAAAGTAGTAACATTTTAACAAGAAAAAAAAGTTGGTTCCTTTCCTCTGAAGAAAACAAAGCCTGTTATCTATTTCTTTCAATTGCTTTGCCAACATTTAAACGCAATCTTACAATCAAACTCATCATATACATAGATTGAGGCAGATATATTTAGATTAGTTAAAGCTTAAAATTTTTGCAGATTTTTTAAAGCCATCTGCAGAATATAACATAAATAATTAATTTAAATTATCATTATTGATTTTATTAATGTCACTTCAGAAGCAACACCAGGGCTATTGGCAGTGAACCTTGTAATTTTAAATCTTGATCAAGTGACAAGGATGACACTTGAGCTTGCACTCTCCTCTCCTAACTTCCAGATCACTCCAAGGTAGGACTTTCAACCTCAATAAGTCTAACATGCATTAGCCCTGGCTACACAGCAGGTCTTTGGTGGCATTGAGGCTTGAACACATGATTCGACGAAAACAGCTGTCTGCTAAATTATCATGAGAAAAAGAATAAAAAAAAAAGTGGTTAATGATCTTGTTGGCCACAAAACTAATGGAATTATTTTTGACAGGAGCCTAAAATTTTGAACTGTTCCATGTTCATGATATTGTTAAAAAAATGCTTATTTATAACAGACTTAATGAAAATTGATTCTGCTAACTCGAGCTGTAAAAAATATTTCATTTATTTATTTATTTGCGTGCTGAATAGAGTCAATGATAGTGAAATATCAAATGATGATTCTGAAAGGATTTATGAACTTAAAAGCTGATTTTGCATCTATTTGCTCTTTTAGGGAATAATATGCATATTGATGAACAGTAGATTGATGCTAGAAATATTAATGATACCAGTGGTTTTTTCAAATGTCAAGTTATGTTATCTATATGAGGTTGTTTTGGTGTCTAGAGGATTTTTTACTGCAAATGTTGATTACATTTCCGAATAAATGTTTATTTAATAAAAGAAAAATGTGTGTACTATTTACAAATGATTTAAACTAAACTCTATGCCACGACTTTAATCAGTTTATGCCAGGAAGAATCTCATAGAGATGCGTTACCCCTTCTATCTCTCTCGGAACAAAGCATAAATACATCTGGCAATATGAGTTAGTCTGTTGATCTTTGCTGACATTTCGACTCAGAACCTGACCCAGAACTAACCGCTCTTTCGGGGGGAAAAATAGTCTTAGAGCCTCTACAAGCTAATCATATGATGCATCTATTTCAAAGCTAACCGATATGATCCTACAAAAATCCTATAACTCTTCCACGCTGAAATATTACTGACCTCTTCGATGGCCTTGTTTGCAGTAATTGCTTGAATTTCAAAAATTATATTCACAAAAAAGGTAAATTAACCAAGCAACGTAGACAATGTATCCAGTATTAAAAATTATCATATAGCATTCAAAAGGCTTGTAAGTCAATCTCTGATAATTTTCTAATTCAAAAGTATGACTAAACATTTTGACAAAAGAATGAAATATAAAATGTAAACTTATACCAAAATAAGCTTGAAAAGTTCAAAATACTGGAATTGTGAATATAAAAAATAGTACAAAGGTAAAAGTAAACACACATGGGAGCACCTAAAAGGGGAAAAAATCACTATACTCATTTTGTAGGCATATAAAAAAATCCGAATGTAGCACAATTGACGATTAATGAAAAGCTACGTTAAAGGATGTGGATTTTGCATTTAATCAATTTGAAAAATATTTAATCAGGTCGACTGATTTGGTTGTTACTTTTGGGGCTGGACCGTTATTTACTTTTTACGAATTCGTTTTATCTCTAAAGTTTATTTTAGTTTTCTTGAATCAAAAAATTTGGCAAATTGCATTTTTTGAATCGCGACTAAGTCACCTACTCGGAATTCAGCAGCTTTTCTTCCGTTTTCTATCGTACGCTTTCTTATTTTGGGATTAAATCTTTTATGCTTCAAAATTATCCTTATTAAATAGCGACAATTCTTAATGCAATATTTTTAATTCTTTATTAAGAGTTTCACAGTTTTTTTTTTTTTTTCCGTATAGCTTCATCATCGTCTTTCTTTTCTTCCCTTAATACCTGAATTTTTCCTTTCTAAAGATATGATCTTTTCTAAACTATTTTCACCCAAAGAAATGTTTTCTTGAATTTCATTTATCCTTATTTGAGACAGGGAATTCGTTTCCGCCAGCTGCTCAGTTTTCTTCTGCAACCCAAACACCTTTTTTTTTCTTCCCCTTGTCAGTTCTTCTAATTTTTTAGGTCTTAGATAGGATATCTGCATTGACCAGGATCTCGTCTCATATTTAATAAACTCGATACCATTCTTGATATTTTGGATCAAGCCTTCTTGAATTTCATTATCTCCAATAATTGCTTGAAAGTTCGACTGAGACTTTGAAGCCGCAGTAACCTAGTAGTCGCGGCCGGCGTTGTTTTCGTCGAGTTGTGGATTCTAACTTTGATGCCACTAAAGACCTTCAGTGTAGCGGAGCTGATACACGTTAAATCCTGTCTAGGTCCCAAGTCCTCCCGTTGACGTGGTGTGGAAGTTAAGAGAGGGACTCCAACTCATGTGTCATCCTTGTCACTTGATCGAGATTCAAAACGGCGAGATCCACCGCCATTAGCCCTCGAGTTGTTTCTCAGGGTGACGTTAATGAACAATAGCTATCGCATTGACTGAGACGTTGACACCGCATCATATTAAGGAATAATTACTGCCGTTTTGGACAAATTCTTGTTTCAAAAAATTGTAGAAACCACTGATTTAATTAATCTCGAATAACGTTATATTATCTTTTGGTAGCTCTGAATGATCTATAATTCCATTATACTCACATGTCCACGCCATAATTACATTACTCACATATTCGGAAGTCCGTTGACCGGACTTCCGAATCCACGTGATGGTCTTAACTCCGAGAGAAATATCTTTCGTTCGCTATCTTTCTCGTGGGACAATTGAATACGAAGGCTATTTTTTCTAGGTCTGATCGGTCGCGAAATGAAAACTTCCGTGAAAATCCGATGACGCTGTGCGCAAATTTATTGTACAGTGTTTCTAGTATGCCCGTCGATCGCGTCGGGTCGCAGTTGTCAGTTTTGAGCGCGCATCGAGCATGTGAACATACCTCGAAAAACACTGTCTACTGCCAAGTGTGAAGTGCGGGCTGTCATTCGATTTCTGCATGCCGATGGGTATGGTGCAGCTGAAATTCATCACCGAATGAGGAATGTACGGAAAAACTTTCATGAGTGACAATGCGCGGCCGCACACTGCAGTTGCCAACAGAAACGTTCCAACAACTTTTTTAAAAGGCCACGTGTTTGATCACCCACCATATAGCTAAGACTTGGCTCCTTCCGATTTCCATCCCTTTGCCCACATGAAATGCTGGTTAGGAAGGCGGAACAGTTTGGTTCAGACAACGAACTGTAGACCATTGTCATGATTTGGCTGTTTGCACAGGCGTCTGCTTTCAATGACGTGGGTATTTGAAAGTTGGTACCTCGCTACGACATATGTCTCAATCGGAGTGACGACTATGTAAAAAAAATAGCTCGAGGTTTATCTAATTGTTCTAAATAAAACTTTTGATTTTCGCTGCAGTTTTAATTTTGCGATCGATCGAACCGTGGGGGGAAAAAAAGCCATCGTACTTTTGCATGGGAGGGCCAGACGTTTCTTCTACTCCATATTTCTTTTACTCCTAGGCTAATTTCAACATATATGACCGGGAGAAAACATAGTCTCATATTTTTTCTTTCCTCAGTTTCTATTTTGATAAGATTCAATAACCCTTTCCTCAGATTTCGACCCTTCATTTCTAGCATCCTCAGTTTGTTCAGATTGATTCTCGTATTTACCGATCCTATCTGATCCTGTGGATTCATTCATCTCCCCTTGGAAAATTATTGAATGGCTTTGATCTAAGCGTGTTCCTTTTGTCAGCCAGCTCACATGGAGAGGTAACCGTAGACCATTCGTCTTGATAGTATTCTTAGAATTCAGATGGAATTCGTCTTTTCATTTGATCCACGATGGTGAGATCACGTAATTCATCAAAAGTTAGTACTTACAACCCTGATATCCATCCATTAAAACAAATTTTTAACTCATGAAAGAAATCGCGCCAAGTAGAATCGAAATTTTTCTGCGGTTTTACAAATAACTGCCGACATTTTTCCGCGGTAAATTTAAATTTCTTAAGCTGCAAGGACTTAACATATGCATAGTCCTGAGTTTATTCGGGTTCATAAGCTGTTAGTGGCCGAGGTAGCCTAGTGGTCATGGTTTCGGATTCGTTCAGTCGCGGGTTCGGTCCTTGGCCGCTAAAGACCCGCCTTGTAGCCGGGGCTGATGCACGTTAAATCTGTCGGGGTCCAAATTCCTCCTTTTGGCGTGGTGGGGAAGTTAAAGAAGGGGGTAGCCAGCTCAGGTTTCCCGTGTAGCCGGGGCTGATGCATGTTAAATCTGTTCGGGGCCCAAAGTCCTCCCGTTGGCGTGGTGTGGATGTTAGGAGAGGGGGGTGCCAGCTCAGGTGTCGTCCTCGTCACTTGACCGTGGTTCAAAATTACGAGGTCCGTCGCCGATAGCCCTCGTGTTTCTTCTAGTGCGACGTTAATAAATACTTACCAAAAACATCCCAACCCGTTAAGCTATTTATTTCAGGTGGTAAAATACTAATAAGGTAGGATATCCATCCTTCTTTAAGAATTTGCACAACTTTAACTTGCCCTCAAAAAGTTCTGGAAATAAACTTCTCATCTGTTTGAAGGTTAATTTTTGGCGTAAACTTTTGAAAATTTTGACAAAATGATGATTCAGTAACTGTGATGTAGTAATTCCTTTATTTCAAAACATTCCATTTCCATTTTTTGTGTTTTTATAATTTGGCTCTTGCGCCATAAAACCCCACACTCACTCACTCTTTGTCTTCTTTCTCCTTTCTTTGTTCTGTTTTTCTCTAATTATATTTCCTGTTTTTCTAAAGTTTCCCTTTTTCAATTCTTTCACTACCAATACTTTAAGCATGTTATTAATTAACTTTGGTTCATAATGTTTACTGATAGGCTCTTACGTCTTTTAAATCTATTACCCGTAAATTTACCTCTTCTCCTGGTTCAATAGCTTGGGATATTGGTCAGATTTCTTGGCTTTCCCTAAAAATGCCATTTTAGAATAGCATTAGTAATTGAAAATAAAAGAAATTAACAGTATAGCAGGATTTAATTTCCCCCTTAAAACATCAAAGTGGCGAAAGAAGAAATAACAAAATTATAATATTATCAGATTCGTAAAAAGAAAGAAATCACACTACATAAAACTCACGATTCTTCCCATCCACTCTGTAAAACAAAATTAGTTCTCACTTAAAATCCAGAAATAAATCATTAGGAAATTCAAATGATAAAAAAAAAAAAAAAAAAAAAATGGTTTTTTAAATGTTCTTTCTGACATTGGTATCATGGAAGATATTTTAGTCCTTTCTGGAGACGAGAGGGCTGGGTCTATAGAATTTCAGTAATACTGCAGTGCCTCTTGAAATAGGCCTCACTTGGATACCTGGATGACGATCAAAATAGGCATTGGAGTCAGAATAGTAGAAAAAGTATATCTTATGCTTCGGTTCAGTCATGGTACACTAAAAATTAAAAATCCTAAAACGTAAAATACTAAAAATCATGGCGAGGTTCACAACACTTCCAGGATCGGAACAAGGCTTCTTCCGAAGCACAAATCCAGTGTTAGCTAACAAGACAGGGCAGCTGTGTGCAGAAGTTCTTGAAAACTGCTGTTCCCTTTCTACATTGGAATCAAAGTGTAGGATCCAATCGGTGTCTGCTACAGCTGTCTGCAGATCCATCTGATACACATTAAGTCTGTCGAGGCCCAAAGTCCTCCCATTGACGTGGCGTGAAAGTTAGGAGAGAGACGTGCTAGCTCATATATCGTCTGTGGCACATGATTGAGGTTCGAAATAACGAGGTCCTTCGCCAATAGCCCTCATGTTGCTGTGGCCGCGGTAGCTTAGTGGTTAAGGCATCGGACTCTCGGCCGGCGGTTTCGTTGAGTTGTGGGTTCTTGCCTTGATGCCTCAAAATACATGCCGTGTAGCCGGGACTGGTGCACATTAAATCTGACGGGGCCCACAGTCTTCCGTTGGCATGGTGTGGGAGTTAGGAGAGGGGGTGCCAGCTCGGGTGTCGTCCTCGTCACTTGACCGAGGTTCAAAATTACCGAGATCCGTCGCCGATAGCTCGTTTGCTTCTAGTACGACATTATTAACACCAAATCAAACTCAATCTAGCGTGACGTTGATAAAGCCAAACTTTAAAAAATCTACCTATGTATCTTTAAAGTCTGCAACGGAATGAGTGTGATATTTTTAATTAATAATCTTAGTAAAACATTAGGTGATTCACCTTATTCCATTTCTCTGACCATAATATTTTATGGTATCTGTTGTGTTTAAAAAAAAAAGGTAAGGAGGACCGACATTAATTATATATTGATTAATGCCGATGTACATGTGTATATTATTTTTATCATTTAATAAAAATATAATTATTGTATTCTGATATTAGTAAATAGCTAAGGGAGAAAGAATTAAGAGAATGAATAAATCACTAAAGATAAATTTTTTAGCAATTTTAATTAGTGATAAGTTTTCAAATTCGTTTATTTTTTAGTTGCAGTTAGCGGTACTTGTAAAATTTGATACAGATGCATGAAATACTAGCCACGCCATGGAACTAAAGAAATGGGGGAATGAAAAGAGTAATGTAATGTTTTCGAAAGTAATCAAAGAGGGGGAAAAAAATACTCGGGATGAATTTAAAAGAAGGAAACAAATTTGAAAAAGATGCCTACTCGCTGTTATTTGATGAAAACGAACTTTTTTTAGATTATTAACAGGATTCATGTAGAAGCCAGAAAATAAAAGGCTAAAAATGATATTCTGATTACCTTTTTCTATTTCAATGTGAATCATTTTCGAATAAGAGAGAAAGTAAAATGTCAGAAATAAATAATAAGTTATAACAAATTTCTTGAAAATTGCAAGATACATTAAAATAATTTACGGGATGCTCTTTTTTGAGTATATCGATGTAATTGAAATTTTTTCTGAGGGCTTTCGCAAAATATTTTCCGTTACGAAGTAATACTTTTTTATTATTGTTATTATTACATTGAGTTGAATGATTAGAACGAGTGAAAAATCTTTCAAGATCATGTATTAAAAGAGGGTTTTCAAATTTTAATTCAATAAAAATCTGTAATTTGTTATTTTAAAGTAGAGATATATTTGCTGTGTTGTCACATGAATATTTTATAAATACGGTGCTAAGCGGGAAAAAAAATTGAATGAAAGGCAACATTATTAATGATAAGAAAGTCTCTATGATGAATATATGTTTATAAAACCTGTCATGTTATAGGAAATACCTTGTCGATTTAAATTTTGGTTTTTC
>BMAW01092618.1:997233-1014663 GCA_019974015.1 Nephila pilipes | reverse complement strand
TTGTTCATATAAGGTGAATTTAAAATTGGTTAGACCGAGCTCTGTTACTAAGAACATCTGATGTGTTTAAATTGTCGCGCTATATGGTTGTAATCGTAAAAGTTCGCTAAAACTTTCAAATAAATATTTTGTCATCATCAGATCTCAAGTCGTTGCAGGGATACTTGAGTTCATTGCAAGAATCATTATCTGTACTCCTAGAATTCCTTGAAACTTCCAAACATTATATTCTCTTGAACAGGTTATAGTTTCAAACTCGTCGAAATAAAAAATGAAACATAACAGCTCTTTTTACCCATTCATTTATTCATAAAGATTCGTTTATCTCCAAAATGTATCTTGCTTGTCATCACACGAATTCTGAAATATGTACCGAAAGCTAAACCGCTACTTTTTGCAAAATACACCACTTTCTTTATTCATCGATATTATCGCCAAAACGCGCTAAACGTAGTGAACCGGAGCTGAGAATAGAAAGGAAAACGTGTCTCCACTTGACATTTTGGAAATACACGAATGAACTGTACAATTCTCTGTTTCGTGATATCTCATGCGCGAGTGAAAGAGATGCGAAATAATTATAAATTATTACTGAAAAACCTTGAGAAGTTCCTTTGTCCGTAAAATTTTTCAAGGATATTTTGATGAATAATCTTATATATTGGAAAGGAACGACTTGATATACTGAAATGCCTTTTTGTCCTTATGACAGCTATGTATCCTTTAGTGATCTTTATTTATACCTTCTTTGAAGTAGCATAATCTTATCAAAATAAATAGCGGTTTTGTTTTCCGAAAAGTTCATCCAGCATACCAAGAAAAGTTGACTTTAAACATATTAAATTTGCGAAACAATTTCGATTTTTTCTTTCAAAGTAGAAAATTGTTCGTAAATATTTATTGCCTCTGAATTCTGTTGAAACTTAAATTTACACAATTAAGCAGATAAATTGTCACAATTATATTGCTAACAAGAAATAACTTCAATGGAATAGCGAAGTTAGTAAACGAAATAAACTGGAAATGTATGGAAAGATTTAATAAGTTGTTGCAAAATTCCTTTGATTTTACTGTGTTAATCTTTTGATCAAATTAGTTAATGGTTCTTTTTAAATAAAGCTTAAACACTTTCAATTACCTGTCTTAACTGTATTTTTCTAACAGTTATTATATATATATATATATATATATATATTAACAATACCAATAGTAGTATAAATTCGCAAATAACAAAACATATAACAGTCTAAGAATATAAATCAATATTCAAACAAAAATATGCAAAAAATTACATATGAAGAGAATCATTTTAAAAACCAAAAAAAATATTTATACCAAAGCAGATAATATTTTTTTTATAAACACAAACAATTTAAAAATTAAAACCTATAAACAAAAATCATTGAAACCAGAAATTTTATATAACAGAAAACCAGAAGTTAAAGAAAAGCAAAATTTAGAATAGTAGAATAATGTAATTAATAGTGTTCCAAACTTTGAGAAATGGAATAATGTGTGTTTATAACATTATTACTGATCAAACCATCACTCTTCGAAATACACTATAAAAAAATGGTAACAAACCAAAATCATAAAATCAAATATGGAGAAGAAGAAAGTAAACATAGTAATCAATTTCAGTTAACCGCAAACAACCAAATTACTCATAAATAAATACCGAAAATATTATGAAACCATTTTAAAAGTCATAATAATAAGAGAAAAAATTAATGAAACCAAAATTAATAAAAAAATTAGAATTCTGAAACAATTTTCTAAAACTAAATATTTTTCATATATTGTTAGCAAAGCAAGATTTGATGAATATACAGTTATAAATGTATAAATCATCTGGTAAAATATGCTGCTTTACGGATTACTTTATATCATTTTTTTTAGCTCTGTTTTCTAAAGATTAATTTCTTACAAAATTAAATCTTCTAATAAAACAAAAATAATGGGTTCGACGACAACAAGTTATTTGTTACGAGAAAAGTGCATTGCACAAATCTATAGAAAAACGGCAAAAATCATTAGGAATGTTAATGAATACTTTCTTAAAACAACTTTTTCGGCGGTATTTCAATATCGGAGTAGTTTCTGGAATTTCAAAATCAACTTTTCTTTTGTAAAGAATGCTTTGCATCAAAAAAACTCTCACGTCTTGATAAAGTACTTCGTGAAACTTTTGAAAATTCGAAATGGATAAGCCCATCACTTTGTAGAAACTTCCAGATTGAGTAATATCTCCGCCTCTTGTAAGGAGAAACATGATTCAATGAATTTTCACATTCTGAAAATTTCGCGTTCCACTACTGCTGGAACGAATTTTTCCTTCTTTAAAGAAATTGTAACAAATTCTTTATTTGTTATATGTCTAATTCCGTATCGATAACGAAGTGACTTCTTTTAAAAAATATGATACTTCAAATATTAAAACAGTCTAAAACATAATTTTAACTTCAAATGACATTGGATAGCCATTCTGATACTGCAGAAAAGATGAAATTGATAATATTTGTTGGCAATTGTATGTACTCAGAAATATCAAATTTATTTTCATGACATTTTGAAACCACAATCGTGAAATATATTGCCCTGACGAAGCATAAAATAATAAAATAATTTCTTATGCAGGTGTTTGATTGCTTGTTAATTTCGCATTTAGAAGCAACGTGAGAGCTAACTGCGACGAACCTCATAATTTTGAACGTCGGTCAACTGACAAAGACGACAATAGTGATAGCCCCTACTCTTAAAACTTCCACACCACGCCAAATGGAGATCTTGGGGCTTCGAAGTATTACGTGCATAAGCCCACTACAGGGTGGGTCTTGGCGGGCTCACTACTTGACGGAATCAGCACAGGCCGATTCTTGACCACTGTAGGTGATTGAAACTGTCGATAAAAATAGGTCTTGATGTTTTATACATGTAATAATGTATATATATTCTCATTATTATTTTACTAAATAAAACATGAATTCCTTAAGGAACAAAAAATTCTGTTTCAATGATCATATGATTCCCCTTCGAATCATCATTTATTTGTGTCGTTTTGAAATTTATGAAGTTATTAAAGCGTTTTAAGTTGTGTCGTCGTTATTGAAGAAAGCAGTCGCATACTCCTTCTCCTGTATCAGCGTGATCATTCGAAGAGACTTTTTGAACGATGTTTGGAAAAAATTAGCTCATCTGGTCGACGAATTTCTGGAATGTGAGGATATTCGTCGAATGGATTGGCCAGCCAGATCGCCAGACCTTCAATCCTATACAGCAAGCCTGGGGAGAGCAATTGCAAATCGCAACCTCCCTTTGAGAACCATCCAAGACCCGAAATCAGAGCTGAACGAGTGGACCAATTACCACAGGAAAACATACACTCCCGTTTTTCCAGCATAAAATCACGAGGCTTTTCCTGTATATCTGTAAGAGGAGAACATACCCGTTATTAACTAATCTTTTGTTCTATTCTGTAACTGCTATTTCATACCTTGTGACTTCGTTACGAACGATCACACTTGTGTATCATAACTGTTGAAATGCTATTTTTTGTGTTATATCAACTCTATGTACAAACCAAACTTCATTAAAATCTGTCCAGTAGTTCTAGAGATAACTGACCAAATTGGAGACTCTTTTATTTTTGAACACCAGTATATAAATATATATATATATATATACATACATACATACATGCGTGTGTGTATATATATCTACATATAAACGAGATACACCCTAATTAATACATATAGTGATTCATATATATATATACCGCCGTAGATTCTTCTAGACGCTTCTATTTGCTCTTGAATCTTTTTTTTGACATGAGGCATCTGGTTTTGTCGTCAAGTTTGACGCTTTGGTCACCCTTACCTTTCCAACATTACTTCTAAGCATATTTTCATAATGTTTGTAAAACGGTGTTTCTACCAATAACAGTTGTTCCGCAGAGTAGACACTAAACTTTTTCCTCTTAACTATATATATGTATGGTAAATAATATTTTTTGTGTTTTTATTTTTCATAATTATTTTTGCTATCATAGAAATAAAACAATTTGTAAATGAAAGAGTAAAATATACATATAGCTAAGTTTTTCGTAAGTAAGCCTTCGTCAGGAATGTCTTACCCATCAACCTGTCTTATTTTACTTTAACTAGAAGAATTGCATATAATTTTTGCATTGTTGAAATTTTGATGTAAAATGTTGAATCCCTAACATAACTACATTTTTAGTAACTTTTTTTTCTATACATTAAGAGCATCGTCATTTCAAATTATCTGATTTTCAATACTTAAACGAAGAAACGCCATTTGACAGAATTGGTATCATTATTTTACCACAAAATATTAGCATAAAAGAATAAATAAATTTGATGAGGAATCTTATTTTATTGACACGTTTTGTTATATGTACATAAAATGCATTGTCATCCATGAATTATTTGTGCTTACGATACTCAAATTCGCTTTCTTTCCCTTCCTTTAGATTAAATCTTCTGTCATAAAGCCAGCCGAACATACGATCTGAAGTTAGAACATACTACAACTTCGAAATACCATCCTCTTATCCGGATGGAAGGAATAGATATACTGACGAACTTTACTGAAACCAACAACACAGACTTTTACAATGCAACCTATAATACTACAGATGTTCAGGACATTGAAACATTCACGACCATTAGCGAAGATCAAAACCTAACAACTGGCGTGGAATTCATTAATCAGACAGTTCAAGAAGTGCCGTTTTACCTCAAGTTCCGTGATGAACCATGGGTTATTCCATTAGTTGCATTAGCTCTTTTTAATGTGGCCGGTATCCTGATATTTGAAATTTATGTCCTCTACAAATCTTGTGGAGGACGAAGACATCTTTTTCTGGGACAAGTCCTGTTGTTTGGCCTCTTTTTGTCCTCTGTCCTCGGACTATTGTACGTTCCAGAGCCACATTGGCTATTTTGTGGAATTACTCGTGCTGGTGTTGGAATAGCATATGCTATTGTTTTCGGGACACTTTTGGTGAAGTGCATATTTCTGTTGAAAATACACAATGGTGTATATTTCAACGCGTCATTCCAAGCTATTCTGTTGTTTTTCATAGTAGCTGTTGAGGTAAGTTTGGTTTGGATATGTTAGAAAGAAATTAAAAGGCTTAGTTAAAAGAAATACAATTTCTTTTTCTATTATAATTTAACTGTAAATAAATTATACTTAAAGTTCAATTTTTATGTATTTTCAAAATGCTTATTCATAATATGATTATTTAGTATTTCATTTAATTTATATTTCGCTAACTATTTTTTCCATATTAAAGCACACACACAGATATATGTATATATATATATATATATATATATATATATATATATATATATTACTTCTCTACCTGTCCTTAGTATTCCCTATCAAAAGAAAAAAATTCATATTTCATTAATAAAAAGGAAAGTATATCTGTAATCCTAAAGACTTCCTCACGATCTGAATTTTTCATCAAGGTTACTATCCTTTTGTCTTGATTCACGTTATTCTGCGAAATAAGTAAACGCATTTAAATATTTTTCTTTAGGTACAAATTGAAATAAATAAAGGTATCAAATCTGTAAAATTAATTATTATAGAAAATAATTGAGAGTTTCTGTAAAATTATCGAAACATTATAAAATAAAATAGAGTTTTTAATCTCTTTTCGTTTTTGACTTCCGTATGTAAAAGCGCATGTTGCTCAATATTAAAATACTACGGAATTGTAAAACTTCCTCCTTTCCTAACTATACATTTCAGACTTAGTGACATAAAATGAATAAGCAGTATTAAGTAAAATTATATATTTAGGTAAGACACGTGTATGAAATTTATTATCATGAAGTGACAAAAAATCTTATATTAAAATATCTGTATCAGGAACAATGACGCAGCTTATTTGAGGTTTTGAGTTTCATAAAATTGCTTCATAATATTTCCGCGTTATGATATGACTTGGAATACTGCGGATTCATCATGTATGTAATTCCAAATCGAATTTACAAAACTTATCACTTACTTAATAGTTACGCTTTATGTATTAAAATTTCCAAACGAAGTACAAAAATTAAGAATTACACTCGCAATATATGTGTGTGTATGTGCGTGCGTGAGTGTGTGTGATACTTCGGTTCTTTGGAAATTTTGCATTATACACATTTTGTAATTAACCTCCTCACTCTCTTGTCGTTTGTAGGAGACACTAAACAACATTTTCAATAAATGCCGTCAAAAGGCATCATTGGTACCCAGACTTAGTTAATTTTCTTAACTCTTTAAATTAAGATTTAAATTAACATGAAGATGTCACTTTATCCCATTGTCTCCTCCAGGAGACACTTAATTTCTCTAAAATAAAAATTAAAATAATTTTTTTAACATTTTTTTCAGTACTTTTTCATGCATTCTTCTATTCTATTTCAGTACTTTTTCATGAAACTATTGATACAAATTATATTTAAAATGTATGGTTCAAAGTTGCCCTTGGATCTAAGAAGGTTAAGTCATTGCACACTTGTGAAACTTTAAATCAATTAATTATGAATTTATTAATGTTCACACGACAGGGAGGCATATATATCCAGAGTAGTGACGAACGACGCTCGTCCACTCATTCTGGAAAGAAAGAAGTGATAGTTTTTCCCCTGATTGTTTGTCCAGGAAAGTTAAATTATGCATTATACAGATGACATGGTAATAGATGCAGGGATCTTTGGGTATTTTACAAGGAGAGTAATTGTTGATAAGGGAATATCTCTATTTGTTCAGAACGTGGGAAATGCTGATCTTCGCTTTATTGGAAATCGCGTGTTTGCATAAAATAAAGATTAAAATAAATTGGATCACGAAATAAAGATTAACGCAGTACTATGGCAAACAAATAAAAAATTAATTAGAAAATTTATCAAATGTAACGTAAATCACTAAACACACACACACATATATACATATGTAGATGCATGTGTATATGTGAAATATTTGAAACGTATCAAATAAAAAGCTGTTAAAATGTCGATTTAAAAATGATAATACTGAACTCCATTCATTAATTATCATTTTATTAAAATACTTTTTTTTTACCTTTTCTATTTGTGTCTCCAACGTTTTTAACTTTTCACTCATGTTACAATAAGTATGCTACTTCCAACTTGATCATAAATTATTCATTTCGTAACAACATTCTTTGAAAACCATAATTCTTTACGATGGTTATCTTACATTATGATCATACTTCTTTTAGGATAATTAATTACCATAAAAGGAAAATACTTCAAAATCGTAATCGAAAATAAATGATGCATTTATTTTCGAACATCCATCAGGAAGCACTAATTTTATATTTATAAGGGTTGTATATTATATTAATCGCTTTTCCTGTTAACACTTTTGTACAACGTTTGATATAAATTATTAATTATTTTCTCAACTATGTAGAACTTTGTTTAAGATAAAATAATTCCACGTCGTGTAATTTTTTTAAAAAAAATCTTGTTTTCTACAGGTTGCAATCGTAACACAATGGCTGGTGTACGAGCCTCCCAATGTTACTTCTGTTTCTAGCAGCTGTGTGGTGTGTGAAAAGTCACCTCTCGACCGCATCGAATACCTAACTTACGTCATGCTTCTGCTGTTTTTAGTAATAGTGGCCTCCATTCGTGCAAGGTCCCTGAGAGAAAACAATAAAGAAGCGTTGTATATTGGATTGTCCATAGCTATAGCTCTAGTGTTTTGGGTCGCCTGGATCTCCGTTGCCATCATTTTTGACAGAAGGTCAGATTTTTCAAAACTACTTATCTTTGCCAAAACGTTTCGTTCGTGTTTTTCAGATGAATTAAAATATTTATTAAATGCTGTTAATCAGTACAACAAAAAGAATTATGCATTATCAGTTTTGAGAATCTTAAGATATCGTTAAATTTTAGAAACATTTTTCGTAAATGAGTTTAAACATTTTTAAATGTTCTTATTATGCTGGATAACAGAACCTTTAAGAGAGAACAATGGATATCAAGTCTATTTAGATCTTTGAAATGCATTGTCGGGTTAAATTGATTCTTTGAAAATATTAGCTTCTTATGCGTTATTTATTTCAAATGGAATCTTTTTCAATTTTTCCCATGTATTACAAACCATGTATTTTCCATGTATTTTCCATGTATTAAAAGGCTTCACAGACTAACTTAAATAATGAGCACCTTAGATTAAATGTTTGAACAAAAATAGATTTTTAAAGTATATCAATAAATTAACTGAATATTAATATACGACATTTGATACTTTTATTTACATTATATGGTGGTTTATTACCATACACGGTCACAACAAATTGGTTTTGCATTTTAAAATTCCATATGCATTTTTTGCAATATAAATCCATTATGAATACAATTTAATTATTTCATTAAAGATTATCCATAACATTATAGAAATAAGAATGTTTTTTTTAAAAAAATTAAATACTTACTTGTGTGTGATAACGATAAAATGATTTCACAATGATAAAATGTTATAGAAAAACATGTTTGCTTCGGAATCAGAAATTCTTAAAAACAAACGTACACTTTAAGGTAAACTATGGTTACATATTGCTTTCGAGAATAGTAAAAATATGTTATTATAAAATGTATCTACCACATACACAATACTGAACAACCTCTATAGATTTTTCGGTACTCTTCTAAAAACAACACTTTATTGTATACAATGTTTTACTAGTCTGATTTATCACTCACGGGAGTTCATCGCCTTATTTTTATGAAGGAGCGAAAACTGAGTCCTCATTGTGCATTTCTTGTTTCAGGTACGAAGCCCCAGCCGAGGCCTTTGGACTCCTGTGCACTTCTCTCATGGTGTTTCTCCTCATCTTCATACCGAAGGCCGTGCACCTGTCGTCACATCGAAGCAAATTAGGCAACGGATCCACGGGAGGGAGTCACTCTGTGATCCACACCCCATCCTTTCTGCACCTCCAACCTCATGCAGTGCTTCCCACACAGGGAACACTCATCAAGCAGTCTCAAGTCAATGCTGGTAGGTTGGCTTATTAATGTTAGCGAAATAGTGAACAAAAGCTGTAAGGTAATAGTTAAGGCTGTTGTCGTATTGAACATTTAATTTAAGAGCATGGCCTAAACCCAGAAAAATAGGGTTTCTTATGTGGGTTAAAAGTAAGTGAAATGTTACATGGTTATCATGGAATACACAGACTATTCCAAAATAAATAATAGTTTATCAGTATTTTAATCAAATGAGTACTTCAAATTTTGTTCCTTTGTGACATAGAAATAAATTAAGCAAATTATTTCAGCATTCATTTGTGGATAACAGAATTGGTGATATCCGTTACAAAATTTTAAACACATAAACAGTAATGAAGGTAATTAAGCTCAATAGTCCATCATTTTCATGACGGCATGAAAATATGATACATATTTCATGCCAAGTTGATTTTATATGTAAAGTACTATTAGTATTATTTAGTAGGGGTTTTATTATGTTTTACGCACACATATATATTTCTTATGATTCATAGTATGGAAGAGAAAGAACTATGAAATTTTTTGATTTGTGCTACATTTTGCGATATAAATGTGCTTTTCTTCGTACTTTTTATGTTTTAAAACTTATTTATTAAATTTCTTTGGACTAAGTACGAAAAAATGATATACTGGAGACCAGCTAACAAGCTCATCCATAAAACTTTAAAATCATTATATCTATTTGATACTTAATATGTTCATTAGCTCATTCTAATATTGTGTTAAGAATATAATTTATTAATCTTCTTGTTGTTCACTTAGTTCTAAGACTAATTTATTGATTACATGATGAATAGTTTTCTTTTTCTGATATTGAAAGTAAACTATAAATATTCGTGACATTTTCTATTAGCAACTAATAATTTATGAAGTAGACTTCTTTAAAATTTATGAAGTTTTAAGCAAATGAATACGATTATATAAAAAATACAAAAATTTAAAAAGTAAGTTATTAGAAAAGAATTAATGAACATATGTAAAGGTAAAGGTATTGGAATCAAATGTGTGTGGCATTTTTTTTAAAAAACAATGCAAGTTTTGTATTCTTTGCATACTCATGTTATCCTACATATACTCTTCAAGAACTAAGTCTTGGTAGATTCAAATGATCTGAAACCGTTTGGATATCATACAGCTTTCAAGCACTGGAATCTTATTGGAAATTTGCTTTTGTGTGTTTCTTATGGCTCTGAATTTTTCGAGATATGATATTTATATTACTTAAGATAGAAACCAGTTTATTTTGGAAGTCCACATCAAATTAACAGCCTTCTCATGAACCAACAGAATCCAATCAACTAAAAAGATTTTTTAATTTCAATACGCATTCATATATATATATATATATATATATATATATATATATGAAGAAAGAGGCAAGTCATATTATTCGATATCATATACGTTACAAAAATTTGAAGTTTTTTTATTTTTTACATCTTGTTAAATATTAAAATAAAAGAAAATGAATATTCCGTTGGTATTAGAAGCTTAAAAGTGTTCCAAAGATTCTTAGTGGTGCGAATTTGTGCAATATATTCACCAATGCAATAACAAACGTTATTTTTACAATTATATTGATTTCAAAAAGTTGGACAACTTTCAGACTCACACAGAAAATTCAGCTTTACTTTGGCTTAAAATACTTTTTGATTCTGTAAATCAGATTAAATGAAAACTACATATTTTCATATAAACTTCTTTAAAGCCTCGAAGGGTGTTTTCGAAAATGTTTTGTCTTGAAACGCCCAGACGTTAACAATAGTGTCAAGATAAAGGATATACAACCCACGGGGGTCCTAATCTCGTATTAACAGGAATTTATCTCTTTGTAGAAAAAAATAGACATCAGGGAATTTAGCGGTTTTTTTTTTTTTTAATTAATTAATGCAAATTTCGCATAGGGTGTTCAAGAGCACGTAAATTCCATTATAGAACATTTGATATTAACACATTTGTAGCAAGACCTTTCAAGAAAAATTTCCTGTACGGTTTAATTAATATATAAATCAAGCTTTCTTGTTTCGCTCTAATATTCTTTTAAAGTGATTCACAAACACTTTATTCAATTTTCATTTAGACTGGTTACGCTTTGAATTATTTGATGTAGAACAATACAGCGGAAACACGACAATGGATTAAAAATCTTTTTTTTTTAGTTCAAACTTCGAATTTTTCGTTCTTTGATAAACGCATCTTAAACATTTTAATTATTTATTCTTTTTCTTTTCGAACATAAAAGATTGATGTTCTAATGGCTTAAAACTGTTCCTTTGAATCATTTATGACGTGTTCACAATGCACATTAATTTCCTCAAATGAATGAAATTATTAATATTAAATTCTGAACTTAATATGATAAAGCTATGCATCTGCTTGGCATAAAACACATGTTTGGATTGAGTAACAAATAATACTGTTGAATTCAGACAGCATAGAATACTTCGTACATTTGCATAGAAACTGTAATTTATTTAAAAACAAAATTTAAATGGATTCAATACATAATATATTCGTGTTCCTGTTAATTTCAAATCCTCTTTTTCTTTATTCTATCGAATATCAAAATCAGTGCCTTAGATATTCAAAATCAGTGCCTAATAGTGCCTTAGATAAAAATATTCCGTTGCGTAATATATTATTAAAATATTTCATTGTCCTTATGAAATTCTGAATGAACATATGAATTTTTAATAACGATGAAGATTTTAAATGTATATCCTTTAGAAACACTCTTCTTGTAATCTAGGAGTTTAAAAGTGTCTTATAAGCGCTATTTGACGATATAATTTGTATGTTTCTAAATGTATTTAAATGTTGATAAAAATACCTTATGAAATTTAAATATTATCAGGTGTATTTAAACGACGTATTTAAAAAAATGCAGATAAATTTGTTAATATTCATAAAAATCATTTTCAATTATTGTTTAGCACTGGAATCGAAAAATTATTCATGATTTTAAAATACATTTGAAGTTATTTTAATATGATGAATATAATATTTGAAGGAAAAATTTTCTTACCCAATCATGTTTTCCAGATTACTGTAGAGGGTTCTCTTCTCGTCTATGGCGTTATGACTACCCAAGCTTCCAACAGATGGAGCCACCACCGATATCTCAGTCAGACACGAATTCAATGAAGAAATCCAACGGTTCTTCATTTAATCATTCCCACTTGTATTAATCGGGCTTCTGTGCAATAGAACAAATCACTTCACATACTACGATTTTAATTACTAAATAACGTGGTTGGCAATTTTAAGGTATAGATGTAGTAATATCTAAGGTATTGCATCTAATGGCATTCTCTTATATTTAGTTGAAACAATAGTTTTATTTCATTATGAGAATCGGAAAATAAATTAGCAACTAGATTTCACTCGAATAATTAAAACAATGAAAATGAAGAAATTTTCAGAATTAGTGTGAAATTTCAAGACCTTCTTTTCTGTCATCATCTCTTAATACTTTAATTGATTTTAGTTTTATACAATATGCGCTTAAGGTAATTTTGTAACATATCTTCAAATTATTTCTAATTCGGAAAGATACATTCATTGTAATGATAATACTTAATTTTTAATAGGAAATTTAGATGCTATTTAGTTAATTCACCAAGTATTTTGTTACTATACGTATTGCATATTCTTGAAACAATTATATGCTTCGTTTGTATACATTATATTTTGATTCAGTCGGGCAGTTATAACAAAAGTTCATGATTGTAGGCAATTGTAATTTGCTTTAACCTTATCATGAACTTTAATTACATGTGCTTTGAGTGAAGTTGCTATATATAATGGCTGGATATAAGAGAATAATACATTGTTAAATATGTCATCATTTACTTTTTCATTTTGATGCACTTTGTTATATGGGCCTGGAAGCCACACATGTACGGATACTTATTTCATCATTCTTCAGAAGAAGGAAATTCCAGAAAAACTTAATATATATTGTAATTATCTTGATTAAAAATTATGAATGTACATTTGCTGACAAAAGGGTTAACTTCTCGTCATTTTTATTGACAAAATATTGTGTTTTATTTAATTATTCCTTTTAAGATTTGTATATTTTGAAATTAGAATAACTCTCAGAAATTTTTTAGGAGACAATCGATTGAGCATTGAATGCCTCGATAATAAAATAATTTACAAAAACGTGATTTGAAATACCCAATTTGAAAGTAAGCAATCAATTTCCATTTGATTAGAAATAAATTACATTTTAAAACATTTTAATTCTAAATATTGAAATAAATACTTTTTGAAACAAATAATACAATGATGTTTTTTCATTGAGAATAATAAATATATTAAGTAAAAAAATAATAGGAAGCTCTTCATCTACATCGTTGATCCAAAAATAACACGATATTTTAGTACAATGCTTTTTTTATTGCGTATATTAAAGAAAAAATTCAATAATTTGCTGTTTAACTATCTTTTGTTTCGATTAATGTAAGCTCTATGGATGTCTTGTAAAAGCTTCTCAGATATAATTTTGAAACATCTATGAAATTAATATTTAGACTTTTAAGCTAATAAGCTTCATGAATGTTATTGTTTCTGTTTTCATTATGTACTTTCTGTAATTTCTCATTTACTTGTACTTACACAGAATAAAATAAATGTCATAAAAAGTCTTTTTATACTGTATAATGTTCTATTTTCTATGGTTAGAAGCTACAATATCATTCTTGTAAGATAACGCATAACATGCATATTTTAAAATTATTCACAGATTCGAACATGGGACAGCAGTTCAAACATAATATTTTTTGAATTCCATTTAAATGATTCGAAAAATTACTCAAAAATGATGCAAAATTCAAATATTAAATAGGATTTACACATGAGTGATTTTTTTTCTCAGCCTCTGACCGTGGAAGCAGCGACCACTGTTGCAAACAATTCTTGTGTTAACTGGACCCTTGAAATGTCAAAATAGATGTGAAGCATACAAGTTCAGAAGATGAGATATTTATTACTTTCGAATTAAATAAAACTATCAGAGATACAATTTAAAAATGTATAAATTAATGAAAATGGTTGCAGTTTTAAATTAAACTCAATGGAGAATTTATGTTAATCTGTAATGCCCGCTAGTTACTCTACCGTTTTCCATAACTAATTCTTATCAAGGAGAGACCCAGATAGTGATTGTGATTGTTTATTAACGTGAGAAGCAACACGAGAGCTATTGGCGACGGACTTCGTAATTTTGAACCCCAGTCAAGTGACGAGGTTGACACATGAGCTACATTTTCTCTCTCCAAACTTCCACACCACACCAACGGAATACCTCGATTAAATTAACATGCATCAGACCCGTTACACGGCAGGTATTTAGTAGCATCAGGGCGCGAACTTAAGAGCCAATGTTACCACGGCCTCACACATAATCCAGAGAAAATATTTTATTTGGAGAGATTTTATTTTAAGGGGACACCTGAGTCAATTTTAATATAAGAGCAGTTTTCTTTTATTAGACATTTATAAGAAAGGTTTTTGCTCAACATATTCGAATACACATAATATATGCAATTCAGGAAAAAGTTTAGCTTTTAAACAAACGATTATTTAAAAAAAAATTAATATGTCAATATTTTAAAATTCCTATTACTTATACAAATTTTAATACTCTTCAACATTTTTCTTCTAACACGTTCTTAGAAATTGTTTTTAAAATTCTGTGCATGGTTGGAGTTGTTACTTATAATCTTACAAATTTTGTTCTATCAGAAACTACGAAAAACAGTAAAAGAACAGCTATGTTTAATATTGTAGATTCTTAAAAATATAACTATTTATCGAAATCATTATACCATGCACATAACTATCGAACATATTATGCAAAACAACCGGAAAAATTTTCATAACTTTATGTTGATTACAAGAAAAATGTCTTAGCATTTTAGGTACTCAACCATGATAAACAATTTAAAATTTTGGAATGTCCGTGAAATGATTTGGAGCAGTATCAAAGAAAGTTTAAATAATCCACTAAATATTGTAGCTTGAGCCATGACATTTTGTACGTATATTTAGGAAAATCATTCAATCAAAACATATTAATAAAAATGTCTTCGAAATTTTTATTATTTTTAGAGTACTGTATCCCCTTAAACAATTCAAACAGAAAAGTACCCGAGGTTATTTTAAGGGAAAATCGTGATGGAGTTCAATGTTGCAAATCAAACTAATTATTTTAATACTAAATGTCTAAAAACAACGGTGAAAATCTAATTATTTCAATTTATTGTATGCTTTCAACATTGTTTTGAAAATATTAAATATTTTGGAATATCTCCGTTAGTGTTTTATCTAGCGTATCTCAACACTCCTCATTGCCCTTTCATTTCTTATATCTTCTCTTTAGTATTGGGAAATATATTTAATAGTTCAGCATTTGTTATTGAATTTTACATTAAATTAAACAAAGTTAAAATACGTGGTTGAATAATGTCTAATAAAAATGATAGTATTCAAACATCCTACGTTTAAGATTTAAAAAGTCTTTTAATAAGTGTTTGAGCCATTTTCTTAAAAGTGGTTAAGTCCTCTTTTTGAAAAGAATGAGTTAACTATAGTTAAATAAAATATGAATAAACGGGTTATATATATATATATATATATATAGTTATATATACAGTATTTATAGGGGGGATGTTGCTTGTACTTTCTAAAGTGTGTGAATAATAAAACTATATTTTAGATAAGGTGATATTTCAATTTTCAAGTACAATGAGACCTGTAACATAAAAGTCTAGATAGGCTAAAAATTTATACATGGAGAGATAGTTTTCAACGATATAAAAGATGGTACAAAGTGAGAATAAACAGTATGCACTCACGCTTTTCGTAACATTTTCTAGACTACTTTTAAATTAGCATAATGTATCGAAATATGTAATTTTAATCAGGATCATTATATATGTTTATATGAAGAATAAATAATTGAAAATTACATCGTATAAAAATTTCTATGATTGTTAAAGAAATTATTTACAGGAATAACAAAAATAGTTATATGAGTCCCTGCATGTTAAAAAGTGAAGTTAGAATAACCTTACGTTAAATATACATTAAATTATTATAACGTTAAATATATTTTTATATAAAAAAAAAAACCTTCATATAACTCGACTATATATTAGATTATTACAGGCAACATCATTTGTTAATTTTCTAGCAATGATAGTGATAATTATTAATTTTAAATATTTATTGCAATTATCACTCATGAGAAAATTCTCTGCCTATTTGGATTAAGAACTTTTTGTTTTGTATTTTTAATTTATGCCACACTACACAGAGCTATAGATTAGGAAATTGGTTATCTTTAAGAACAACTAGCATAATAACATGACGTATATCTGGTGTGTGTAAAGATTCAGAGAAAAACTACTTATTACACACACACACACACACAGTTTATTTGTTGACGTAGGACAGAACATAAAAACACAAAACAAATTGATTAAACTCGCGTAATCACAGATTTAACGTCCAGCGCAATTTCCTGATCAGTCTTGTTCAGAGTCTCGCTCCTTCTCCGTCTACGTCACATCTCACTACTCCGAATCTCTCTAGAAGTGCTAGGCGTCGCTCTGGGAGCATCATGGCTGTCTTCCAGAATGGTATATATATATATATATATATATATATATATATACGCGGCACTAGACCTGTACAACGATCTGTTGTTGACAGGTATCAGAACTCTTAATAACTTTTATTACCATCCATAAAACTCATTTATCGCATGTTATACTAAGATTGCAAGGTACCTTAAGCCAACTATTTCATTTGACAAAAAGAAATGAGTGCCAAACCATGAACAAGAAATTATAACCATGCAGAGAATTGTTATAAAAACGAAGTAAAAGCTGATTTTGTTCTCCTGTATTTTTGTATAATCAATGCTACAATACAACTACACAAAATCCAATTATTAAAGGTCATTTAAATTTTTGATCTCGGTTTGAAGAAGCTTACAAAAAGCATCGTATATTTCAAATTTTTATAATACACCGTTTTTTGGATTTCAGAACAAATTAAATAAAAAGAACATATACCCTCTGGTATTTGACTCGTTTTGATGGAATATAGACACAAATATATACTTTGGACTATAGATTCTATCACAGTGGTTTGATAAAAAAAAAAAAAGTGGAAAAGATACACAATATCTAATCAATCTCAGCAAAGTATCATTTAAATTGTAACCATCAAACAGAGAAAGTACAAAAAAAACTTAGCTTTAATTTATTGTGTTTAATCTGCAAGATATACAAAATTGCATCGGAAACTGAATTTTTAAATTACTTTTTTAATTTTAATGGACTGATAAAGG
>BMAW01092618.1:975541-997223 GCA_019974015.1 Nephila pilipes | reverse complement strand
ACTCTGAAATATTAATATTAAATATTAATGGAATTTTAAACTACTCTCAGATGACGAGATCAACGCTTAAATTTGTACCCAAGTATTTGCCTCAGTTTCCTTTTGTTGTGAAAATATTTTTTCATTGACTAGAAAAGAATACGTTACTCTTACGAAGAATTTCATTTCGTCGACAGTTACAGAAGCCGAGTAGACACGAATACGAGCATCCGATGATGTTCTAATTTGCCACATGTTCGAGACATGATTCCTCAAAAATCCATAATGCGAAAGTATCGATGCTTCTGTAAGCTAAATGGAACCGAAGATCCTTAGGTTGTTTTGCATGGAAATAGAGTGAGGTTCTTGTTCATATGTCATCTTCTTTCTTCTACAGGTGTTTTAAAATGACAGGATTTACCGCTAGTAACTTCTAAAGCAGGACTGGCAGATCCGCGAGTCGCATGTAGTCCATCTAGTGTCAACCTGTGGCCTGGGGAACTGGGTCATGTGAAAAAAAATTTACTGAATATAAAGTATCATAGAACATTCCACAATGGGTCATTTGTATCATATCCCATTAATATGGGAATATCACAGTATATTGACTCAACTATTGTCACATTTTTTCCTTCGACAATCTTGTCCAGAAGCATTAACAAAGTTGAGCTCGTTTTAAAGCATCGTAATGGTCACCTTGCTTGAGTGGGCGATACACATTGTATACCTAACCAGCAAACCTACTGAAGAGCGAGGGTGTGCATTACTAGACGCGGGGAGGGAATGCGATCAGGCTAAATAGCAGCAGCCAGTCTGTCTGCAATAAGCTTAATATATTTGATTCAGAAACTTATGTTTCCAAACAAACTGACTGTATGGTTCGGGAGGATTAACCACTTCCTGCGACTCGGGAAGGGAAAGTAGTAGTAGCTTTTAACTGGAGAATTTGAATTAGTATTGAAAGAGCCCAAAATAAAAAGGTGATAAATCGAATTCATCACACACAATCTCTCGCACGCATACAACTCAAATATATATATATATATATAATTCGGTCCGCCGGGATAAAATGTGTTTCCAAAGCAGCCCACAAAGTGTTTCTGGTTGGACAGGCTTGCTCTGTAGCAACGTTAATTTAAACATTTGCAAATATATTTATTCTTGTTGTGTCATTGTGACATATAATAAAAAGTAATTTTACTGATTTATATCGTGATTCTTTATAGATCATCCACGTTTGGATATGTTTTGTAAGCTGATTTGTAGCAAATATGCGGCAACTTTTATTATTTTTTAAGACAAGTTTTAATGAAATCGAGACTTGAGCTCAAAACTTTCTCGTCTGGTTACCGACCCCCATAAACAAAAGACAGCAAGATGTTTCAAATCTGATCACCAAAAATAACGAATGCTAATAAGGATTAAAAAAAACAGGACGTGAAAGATCACTTCAGATCGGCAGGACTTATACAAGGCGTGAAAGAATTAACAGGCACCACCCAAATATTTTCTTCTGCATCTAACCTTGACTTCATAATCTCTTCTCCCCGCGCCCTGATGGTTGAGAGGTCGGCGAGTACGAATTGATTTTCTATGATGTCCTCGACCTTCAGATGTCGATCTGTCCTTCCTATTGTACTCGTCACAGATTTACGATGTTTTCCTCCTTTATCGTCTCGATTCACTGCTCTCTAATCCTGTTAACTTTTCGAGGCATTTTCTAGAGAGACTGAATAGTATTGACTTGAATCGTATTAATAGTAAAGCCTTCAGAGATAAAAAAAAATGACGAACAATATTGACAAAATATTAGAATTGCTGTAATTTATTTTTGTAGTATCAAGGTCGCACTTGAACTACGAACTGATATGGCTATCCTTTGGATTCTTAAGGATCATGAGATGCAGGAAAATATATTAACGTAACTCCTCCAATATGTTTCATAACGATTCCGCAGTTGTATTTGGCCTGAATAAACCTCCATTATTTTACATATAGCTCTTTTGTTAGAATCGAGCTTGGAATGTACCGTCTCCTTTTATTCTATTGCCCAACGATATATATATATATATATATATCTTCTAAATAAAAAATCAAATCTTGAATATTAAAAAAAATTAATTTTGACGTTTCGCACTAACAATTATTGGACACAATGGGCAAGACATTTCACGTTAACATTTAAAACAAAAGTCATTATCGTCTTTACCATCACAAAATCTCAAATTGTCTTTATGACTACGAGACATCAACAATGTGGTCTTCCTTTCACTGATGACTCAGTCGTCACTCCCTCGAGAGCGTGCTACCTTCACTAGCAGAGGTAGCGCCCTTTATGATCGGGTGTTTCTTCTAAATAATTCTATCTATCTATCTATCTATCTATCTATCTATCTATCTATCTATCTATATATATATATATATATATATACTGAGAGAGAGAGAAAAAACATAGAAATCGAAGCAAAAAACAGTTTATTAAAATGGAAAGAAATACAATTTCGGACAAGCAGCATACGGTTTGACGGGAATAACTATAAATAAATCGAGTACAAATTTATTGTATTTCGAAAGATAAAGACAAAAGAAAAATCAATTGAAATTAATAGTCTTCATTTTTGTTTTGTTTCATTGGTCTGATTATTATAATACATATAAGTTTAATGCATAAATAATTGATATATTGATTAAAGAAATGTGAAAATAAATTGCAAGATCAAATGACACGGTTTCAGAAATCTGGAAGGATCTTTGTAAAATGAGCCTAAGTATGACACCTTAAATATTTATATAGTATTTTTTTTTTTTTAAAATTTTCTTCATTATTTAAGCATTCTGTTTTGAGGCATGACTGGAGTGGGATCAGGTTTTCAGATTTTAGCAGTTTCAAAATTTTACTTTATTTCTTTTTTATGTCCGAGTTACAACGCAAACAGAAAGAGAAATAAGTGAAAAGGTACTGAAATTATTTATGTTTTATTGGTGTATGTATATACATCAAACAATAATTATGCTAAATTTCTTGGAGAGCTCCAAACTAGATAACAAGGCATCTGGAGAAAAGAATGCTCTGTATGGTGGGAATTACTCTGAGGAGGCATATATGTGACAATTCATATTCAGATTTAATGATAATTACTTTATTCCAATTTTCCTGTAAGATGCATAATCTTAATAACGAGGTATCCAGAAAAGGATGATATTCTGAAAAATCGGAATTTCATTAGCAAAAATTCCAGATGACACTCCAAACCGAATTTTTAGTTATTCTTATACTTGCCTTTCTCTGACTTAAACGAATTGTATGTGATATTCTATCTTTTGCTGTATAGAGATGAAAAGTATTACAATATAATGGGCAACATTTGTAAGAACAATTTAAACAATAGACAGTTATGTACTTCGATAGTTCAAGGCACGAGAAGGTTCTATATAGAAACATATATTATTCATTGTAAATGCTGATTTGAAATGTTAATTTCTTGAATGAAGTAGTAATTTAATTCGAAACAAATATGCATAATGAAAGTTATGTGAACGAAGTACCACTGTCATTTAGTGTTCAATCGTAACTACGGGTGGTACTGATAGATGCTTCACTACGTATATATATATGAGGTCAAGAATATTTAATTTATAACAACCTTAAACTTCCAATTCCATTACATTTCCTTTTTATTTTGACAAAAGCCTGAACTATTTCAAGCGTTACCTTCGAACTGAAACCTAAAGTAAAGAATGCTGAATTCGCAACAAGGACAATAACTTACAATCAAATTCCAAATTCCTTTATTCAAGCATCGGTTTGCTCTACATGTGGACCTACGATTTAAACTCTAATTTTGATCATGAACAAATAAAGAATTTTATATGTAAAACTCTACAAATTTATCCTAACCGTCCCACGCACACTCACACCACTTACACACACACACTCACACCACTTACACACACACACTCATATATATATATATATATATATATATATATATATATATACATGTAACTTGAATGAATTGTGAGGAGGGAAATAAAATGTGTAGAAACACTAACTTCTGTCATATGGACCATTTCCAAATACTTCAGAAAAACTGGAATAAAATAAAACTGTATTTGTACGTACAATTATTTCTATTTCGTGCTACCGAGAAATTATTGGAGATTAGAACTCTCGTTCCTTAAAAAAAACGTAAAACATTTGAAAAAAAACCATGTTTCTAAATGGAAGAAATGAAATATTAATCAAAATGTCCGAGTACGTTTCTTTTCCTTCTATATTATTATACGAAATTTTTTAATTACTATAATACCCGAAACTATAACCTCCATGAAAGACTATTTTAAATCTTATTTAAACGCTTTTAATTTTTGAGAGATGCCTGAACTTTTTCAAACTGCTCTCTCAAATTATCTCGTAAAACATACATTAAATGTAAATGCAATAGACTTAAATTCAAGAGCTTTCTAAGGTATGACGACATTCTTTTCTAAAATATTTTATTTGACTTATTAGAATTTTCGCAATTAATTTTCAACCCCTTTTCACACGATTATTCACATATTTAATTTACTCCAACCAAATTAGTTCTCTCAAATCTCATCCTCAATACATCCGTGTAAAGATTGCTTTTGCTCAGTAAATATAAATTATGCTTTCAGACATTCCTCAAAAGAAAAAGCGTCATAACCATTTCGGGAATGAATCATTTTCCAGTTATCCAGTGATCCAAATCACTTATCCTTGACGGCAAAATTAATGACTTACCTAATTACTCCCAAAATAACTGATGATTACTCCGCTTAAATACCGGTTAGTGCTTGCTCAGGATGCCTTGGCTGCGGATGGCTTAATTTATTTCTGAGAAACTGGAGGATCCCACCTGTGGTCTCTTATCTCTATTTCACAAAATTATCTGCTAAAAGTGTTTGAAGATCTCAATTATTATGCTTACATAAAAGAAATTAAAACTTTGTCTTATATTCCCATCTGTTTCAATCTTTACAGATAGCCATTTGACTGGGTTAGCCACTTACCAACCTCCAAACGTGTTTTTGTTTTATCCTTGAAAGATGGAAGAGTTTCATTCAATCATCAAATTTGCTTTTTACATATTTTTCTCTGCCATTTCGTGGTAAGAGTGCAAAAGATCGGTATATACTTTTTGGATTAGACATTTCTACATTATCAATTTTTATCCTTTAAAAACAAGAATATTGTATGCATCTTCATTGATATAATTATAAAAGGACTTTTTGAGCGAATTGTGTGAAAAAATTGAAATGCATTAATAATTTTGAAGTTACTCTTTCTTTCTTGCTGTGTTTAATAATTAATTAGCAGCTGGAAATTAATTATGTTCGAAAACTCATTAACTGTCATTTAAGTATCTAACATTTATTAATCGAATCTTTTCTTAAATTTTTTTGCTCTTTAATAGCACAATCTCTTTGTTATCCCAGTCAAATTTTCAATGTTTTTTTTTTAAATGTTTGTTTTGTTTTACATCAAATACTTGTTGGACAAAGAAAACAATATGTAGTCTTATAAAAATATCAAGTTTCGTAATTTTCAATCTTTAGATTTCAGTATAGCCTAAAAATAAATTTTTTTAAAAATGTCCCCTAAATTATTTGAAGACTTAAATTTCTTGAAGAAATAGTGGAAAATTTATGATGAAAATACATATTTGAGCTGTGAAATTAGGAAATACTGATGGCCTTTTTAAAAAGAATTAAAACACAAATACAAATTTGATAATTAATAGAAAATATTATTTTTTATCGTTGCCACAACTCAACTACTAAAACGATTTCTTGGTATATATAACAGATAACCAATGCGCACAATTTGCTTTAAAATTAAGAAAGTAATGAAGATATTAGTTTCCTGGTAATTTCTTTATATGTTATTTTGAATGAGTTTTTATCAATTTTTAAATGCAATTATTATTTCAGTCCTTCTAAAATAAGACTGAAATATAAACAGACGGTTCAATTAACCTTTCTGTTTCATTTGTTAATATTTTTTCGTTTTATAACCATAACTAGTCTGGGAAATTTTTGTTTAAACTGACTGTGCATGATTTTCTGGAAAGAAAAGCAACCAATCAGTATTCCATTTCTTTCTAATTAACTCAAACTAATGAACATTTCTAAAAACCTAGCTCGCTTACTCTATTTATTACCATTTCTAAAGACGATGAAAATGAGTTATATTTCTCACGTCTTTCACACACACACGAAGTTAATTGCCCGTATATCTTGTTGAAAACGTAATTAGTGTTGAGGCGCATAAAAGAAGATTAAGTTGTCATGACAACTGTCGCTGTTTTCCAGAATTGATGAAAGAAAAGAAAACCTTAGTTATGTATCTCGATTTACTAAGTTATTTTTAAGAACATAAAAGCCGGAAAAGAATATAAAAGATCATGACTTCATATAATTAACTAATTCTTGAACTGGGAAATTATTGTTCAGAGACGTGTTTTTTGAACATACATAATTAAGAGAGAGAGATAAGAGAAGGATTGAAAGGAAAGAGAGAAAGATACATTTATTTTAAAAAATTGTTTTTATGTAAAAAGTTTATTTTAGGTGTTGTATGAATCAATTATATAAAGTCGGATCAAAGGAATCGAAATCTATTTT
The DNA here is from genome assembly GCA_019974015.1 of Nephila pilipes. Lineage (NCBI taxonomy): Eukaryota > Metazoa > Arthropoda > Arachnida > Araneae > Nephilidae > Nephila > Nephila pilipes. Next base: position 990,596 of record BMAW01092618.1, on the reverse strand, counting down.
CTGTAATAATTTTTACATACAATAGCAAACTTAAACAACAAATGTATATTTCAACATACAACAATGAAATAACTGTTTTTTTATGAACAATACAGTGAAAAGGAAGTTTTCTAGAAAGGTGATGTATATGTTAATATTAGCAATACGACAACAGAATGGATGTCACGGCACCAAAGGCGTGGAAGGCCATCACTCAATACCAAGGCAACTTCAAAGGAAGGTGGAAGGACATATTTCCGGACATAACCTGGAAGTGAAAGTAAAATCATATGTTCGTAACGGTTACAAGAAACCATCAGAGGGATTTTACATGTGGTACAATGATAAGCAAGCTGGACAAGGGGCGTAGTTTGACGAGTATTGTTCATGAATTTAGAAATGACAAAAGTTTAGTTTCAAGAGGTTGTGGAAAGCCTTCCAAATGACAGGTAGAGCTGTAAGATAGGTTGGAGGTGGTCAGCCTATTTAGATAATGGCAAGTGATAACGAGTATATCGTTCTGAAGGCAAAAGAAGACTGGAATCAGATGTCGGGCTGCATTGCTCAGCAGCTGTGTACGGTAACCGGACGATAGGTATCACTGTTTACTTTGGCCAGACGTCTGCATAAAGGTAAGCTATTTGCCCGTAGTTCTGAACGCTGCATAACATTAACAGCAACCTATTGTCGGTATCGTTTACAGTGTTGTCAAGAACACAAACTGGACATCTCATCAATAGAATCACGTTCTGCTTATTGATTAGAGGCCTTTCAGTCAAAAAAAAGGATTTTAAGCGCCAGTCAATGTGGACGGAGGTTGGGACACGGTTTCTTGAAACTAACATCAGGGAAAGAGACAATTAAGGTAGTCCTGGAGTGCTTAGGAGGGAAGGCATTATGTTGAATGGACAAACGGAGCTCCATACATTTATGACAGCTGCTCACTTACTGGAGGACGTTACCGCCCACGCATCCTCCCAAACGTGCGTCTGTTCCGATGTGCCATTAGTCCAGACTTTATTTTTGTAGACGACAGTGCACGTCCACACAAGATCTCTACTGTTGAGGAGCTTCTAGAAAGTGAGGATGTCTGCAGAATGGATTGGCAAACTTGTTCTCATGCTTTAAATCCCATCGAACATGATCGATCCCAAAGTATCGAACATCGATGCTTTGGGAAGACTCCTGGCAGCAAGATCGTATCCTCCGGAGAACATCAAACAGCTGAAACAAATGCTCTTTGTGAAAAGTGTCAACTCTTACCTCAAGAACTGTGAGATAATTTGGAACTAAGTATGAGAAGGCGGTGTCACCCAACCACTGCAATTAGGCGTCATGTTCCTTACTACAGGACTTTGGTTTGTTGATCTCCCTCATGGCCAGACAATGTTTTTTACTAACGCCATTTAGTCGATAATGTCTCTTTCTGCTAGTTCCGTAATGCATGCATACAATTCATTTTTAGCTACTATGCTTATATCAACCTTTAAGTACCACATTGTGCCTCTGTAATGTAAATTCCATGTAATCCAGTTGATTTTTTCGGAATTACGGCATAATCTGAAAACTTGCTTAAATTTTCCACACTAGTGTATTTTGTAATATAAAAAATATCTAATCCCCTTTTGTTCCTACATTTTTTTTTTGAATAATTTATGTAAAGTTTTCATAGCTCAGTTTATGTTTCTTGATCTTAGAACGTGTGTATTTTAAGTTTAATGGACTATTTTAAGTTAGAAAAAATACATTTTGTTTCCATTGGTTTAATTTCCTTTTTCTTATTTCTGTTGCTTAATTCCATCTTTTGAAAATTGGGAAGGAGTGTTGAGTGGTATCTGTGTATGAGGAATGTGGGTAGAGAGGGAGGAGAAGTAAGCTAGAAGACCCGTATTAATTGTCCCTGTGTCATTGTAATATGGAATTTCTTCTAATGTGATTGCGTGTTTAGAGCTTCCGTTGAGAGTGAAAGTGTCGCGAATCGATTGAGCAGCGTTGTTCTATAAAATGTTGTATGAAACTGAACAAATCTACTTTTGTACAGAACGCATGTTTTTAAGTGGAACAAATAATTCAGTCGTTGATGATTTTCTCTGCTTTGGTGTTAAAGATAAAAAGTTTATCGTAAGAAGCTTGTGCTTAAGGGACAGACAGTGAAAAGTAAATTTTAAGCACAAGTAGTCAAACGTTTGAGAATTAAGGTCCATCGTGTCCAAAGAAAATTATTTATCACGACATTGCCTCCAGTCACATACCGCCGCACGAGGTATTGACCAAACACAATGTTGTAACGTTGGCCCCCCCCCCTACATTCCAGATCTAGATTTTTGTGACTTCTTTTTGTTCCTTGGGATTAAAATGCTTGAAACGACATCATATCTGAACGATCGATACTGTTTAAGCGGAAATTATTAAATCTCTGTACATGTCTTCGATAAACCGTTCTCTTATGACTACGATTCTCCAATACTTATTGAACAACTTTTTGTACAATAGGTGGAAGGGGGCGTTTTGTAAACTTAATAAATATTCACTGATTTTTTTTTTTCATAAATAAAATTTAAATGATCCTTATTACTCCGAAGAATAAATTGTTAATGATGTTTTCATCTAATATTGAAGAACATAGCCCAATCTCGGAAACAACTTCAGATACAGAAATGATTCCAATGCAAATAATGATGTATATATTGCTATCTAATACGAGGACGAGGTTTTTAAAATTTATTTTTACGAAAATTTATGTCAACAAAGAAGTTTTTTGTTTTCATTTTAACAAATGTATTTAAAAATTCTTTTTGTATTAAAACAGAAATATTGAGATAAGGAACACAAACTCTACATAAAGGGAAAAAATTATAGGGAAAATAATTGTATTATGCTAAGTATAAATTAATAGTCCATTGTGAAACAGTTTGCTCTCAATACGTTAATGAAATAAAAATTTCTCAATTTTTCTTTGCATAAAGATTATGAATCTGATTTGTTATCTTTTACATAGGGTCTTTTACAAACTTCCATCAAATGAACTAATTTCTAACTTTCTGCAGTAAAAATAATAAACGTATGTTTATTCAACAAATTACGTTTTTTTTCCTGCATAATTTCAGAAATCAGTGCAGATTTCATTCACATTGATTTCCCTCCATTAATAAATTATATTATAACTCTCTTTTGCTAGGATCTCATTAATTTTTCCGAATGAAGCGTGATAGAAAATGAAACAAAAGACATTACCTGACATCAACATCTTCCTCACAGTCCAGTCTTTCTACAATGCAAGCCTTATTAAAACATGAAAATAATGACACGCAATGTGTGTTATGAATAACTTGATGTGCGTTAGAAACGTGGCAAGAATACTTTCTTGAGAACGTCTGTAATCATTTTTATCCGTGGATCGAATTAAGCAATAAACCTATGTTCCGGGAGTCAAAGGAATCAATATATTACCCTTTAATTTTGGCTTAGGCCTATCATTAGACACGTGGATGAGAGTATACATTGTTCCAGTTTTTCAAGGTCATTCCACTCTTGGCGAAGAATCCTCAGAACTAATTTAATTTGGACCGTAAAAAACATGAGGATGAGATTCAGGCTTTTGATGCACCTTCGTGTCACACGCAAAAAATCAATAATCACATAGAGTGCGCTTTAGAGGTAAGTAGATGTCAACGATTAAAAACGATTTCATTGTGTTCGTTTGTATTTACTGAAGTTGAGTTCGCTTATTAGAATGGAAGACTATAGGAACTGGTCTGTTTAAGTGATAAAAAATGCACCATTAAATGTTGGTCGTTAGGAAAACTCCTGATCTTATGGTCATTTAAGGAACTAGGAAGTCATAGTAGTAGGATTTTTTAAGACTTTTTTTTATTATTCTCTTTACTGCCTTTACAGTTATAAGGGTCTTTGGAAATAAAATAGAAGAAAATCTTAATATTTTTGGCCTCTGATTGGATGTACCGTAATGAAAATATTAAAATATTTCATTGTCCATGAATTTGAATTAAAATATTTAAAAAAAAAAAAAAACAATAGAACGTATAAGTAAGATATTTCGCAGGTATATATTGCACATTTTACGAGCTTCTCGAAGCGTATTTCACAATTGTCAGCATTGTTATTGCGAGGAAATTGATATTTGAAAATAGATTTATTTTCATGTATTTCAGTAAAAACAATTACGAGATCATATTTAAGAGAGTATGTTTCGTGTTAAAAATAATGAATTACAACAGAGTTTTCTATTGTATGTTTGCTAAACGAATTTGCATAACTCAAAATCTGTTAAATATTTAAATGCTGTATATGATTGTTAAATAAATTTCTAATTAAAATACATGAAACAATGTAAGGCATTAATTTTGTTTTCAATAAAGTTTGTCAATCCATAAATATTTGTTTAATATGCAAAAATATTGCCAAAATATAAAGAAACAAATAATAGCAATACATTACTCCCTTTATGATTAGGCACTTCGTATACCCGGTATGTGAGTAACCCTTCATATATACACGAACAAACAAGCCATTGCTTCTTTAGCTCTCTTTTTTAATTCTTTGATATTTTATAAATTACTTTTACTTTCAACTGTTTTTTTCTGAAAGCTTTTGTAGTGACTTCCAGATGGTATCATAGTAGTTCTTGGTTTATTTATCGTTAGTTGCCACTGAGTTTTTTAATTGGAAGAGGTTAATAGGAAATAACATTTTTTTTTTTTTTTTTTGGAAAAACTAATTCATTTTGCTTGTTTTTTCATACAGTTTATTTCCGTTTTTTACATATGTTCCTTCTTTTGAAGTTTTTTCTACTTATTTCATAATAATTTGTATTTTTGTTACTCGATCAGCTTTGTTTTGTTGCTTTTATTTCATTATATAATGCTTCCTCTATTCTTATGCATTTTACTTTTCTGAAATAACAAGTAATTTGACTTTTTTTTTATATGAGCTGACCTGTAATAAATTTTATTTCATGCCTGAAATAATGTAGACTATCAATACAAAATGCATTTTTTATAGTTTTAGTTCATTCTTGTATGTGACACTTTATAAACATATACTCTACCAAACTTTATACAATAATACATAGATTTTGCTGTTCAGTCGCGTTATGTGTCAAAATTTTCCAGTAATCAAGCATTTTTGGTCATCTGTCGATGCTGTGGTCCGATATCTGCTGGATTACCGAGAGATGACAGCCTCATATGAGAGTACACATGAAATTCAAAAAGCTGATATCTTCAGTTTTTGCTCAAACATCATAAAATTTCTTATGAATAATTATTAATATTCTTCGATATAAAGCATGAAATGTTTCTGAAAAATATGAATGAACTCTTCGAACATTAATGTTTTCGTAAATATAAGTATACATTTTTTCATTGCTAGAAATTTAAAATAATCTCATCGTGTAAAAGTTCTACTTATATTTTAACATTAAATAAAAATATGGCTCACGGAATTAGGGAAAAATGAAAAAAATATAAACATAGCAAATGATTTTTTTTGAAGAAATACTCTAAACTCGTTTATGTATTTAAGTTTTTAATAAATTAGCAAAATAATTAAAATCCCATGAGTGAATCCCCGTTATACAATAAAAACATAAATTAAAACTTATGTAGCTTACAACATAAGTTGAAGTACAAGCAATAGCAATAGTACAAGCAATGGTGCACTTTGAATATTATATATATATATATATATATATATATATATATATATATATATGGGGGATGAATATATGCTCATCTAGACATATAATACACATCTGAATATTCATATCCAGAATAGTGTTTCAATATTTTGAAATGCCTTCATTGACTAAATGAGTAAAACGATGCTACGAATTCATATAATACATCGTCATATATTCTGGTAAATATGTACATACAAGATAATATATTCAATATAATATATTTCTACATTCTTTTTCATGTCGGTTTGGATTAGCATCGCATTGGAAGCTATCCCAACAAATGACGAGAATGATACCTGAGTTGATGCTTCATTTCTCCTCTCTTTTCCATTCCACCATGAGAGGACTCTGAAGTTTAATTCAATTTAATGAGCAGCCCCCTTCATTATTCCGCACGAAGAAACTTTGTGGTACCAGAACTCAAATTTGTAGGAATATGGGTCTGTACAGCTTCCTTAACTTCGACGAAATATATAAATAAATTATGAATAATAAATATTTTGATTTAACTTAGATTGATTTTTAAATTTCAGCTTGATACAGGGATTCTCTTATTATTGAAAGGAGTTCCTTTGAAAAATAATTGATTTCAATACTATCATTTACCCACAGATATTAATGCATGTACACCAGAGGTTCCCAAACTTTTTTTTCTTGTGGACCACTTTCAAAGTTTTACTATTTTTGGTAGACCCCCTGCTGCTACATTTCTACTGTATTCCCAAAACTCCTAAAAAATATCACCCTAAATTGGGGTTGTGAAGAAGAAAAAAAAAAGTAGCACATTTTCTTGTGTCCTATTTATTAAAATAATACTTGTGGTTATATGTGCGTAAATAAATATTTTTAAACAAAAAGTACTTATGTTAGGTACCTAAAGTTTAATCTTCCCTGGCATTTTGTTCTTTTATAGAAGTTTTGAATAATTTATAGTATTTAATTTTTACTACATAACTACCTACTACACTCAAATAGTAAAACAAATATAATATGATTGATAAATTACAATATACAATAAAATATGTATAACAAATAGGCAGATACTTACTTTTTCCGGCACTGCAAACACTGACATCGATTCACTCATAGTCATACTTTTATGTTCAAAATCCCGGAAACAAATGAGTAATGTTTTGTTCTTGGCATTCGTATTTATACTAATGTAGATTGCAAGCACAGCGCAAGTCGCATTTCATCCCTTTGCAGGTCTAAACAAGCATCCCGGACGAGCGGGCGCACGGGCGGCACTTTGCAAGTCTCGACATGTGGTGTACACTTGTACTATTATCTATTGTTCTATTCAATTCTGTGTTTGAACTGAGTCTCGAATATTTTTGAGTACCTACGTAGTGAATAATGTTACCTGCCTACGTTGATAGGTAAATCCAAGCCAACATTTTTGTTCTTTATTATGAAAACCAGAAAATTTTTCGTGGACCCCTACTTACAACTTGTGAACCCCTGTTTTCTTTTCACGTCTACGTGGACCCCCCGTGTGTTCTCCTCACCTGGACCACTTTGGCAACCTATAATTTACACACAGATATTAATACATTTACACATAGGTATTCATACATTTAAACGCAGATAACTACTATCATTTACACAGATAATTAATACGTATACTTTTAATTTTTTCTTCCAGAATTCAACAAAAGCGAGATTTTTTTTTTTATGTAAATTAAAACTGAAAGTTATGAGTAGTATTTTTCATTGCAATAAGAAATACATGTTTGTATCCTTGGCATATTAACAAACATGTCAAATCTCGTATAACGTTCAATTAAGACTCCCGTCTATTAGCTATTTTGATTTTGTAGACGTAATAATGATCCTGTGGGATTTCGACTACGTTCTGAAATCTTTAATATTTGACCTATTGGAATGCGACGAAGTGCATCTAAAACAGCAAAAAATAATGAAGGCTTTTTCGGAACTATTTTTGTCCGCCGGTTTTTAAAAATATTTTAATGCTTATTTCAATTAATCGTTTGTAAGTTTTCCGGTCTTTAAGAATATTTTTAAAAATCGGAAGAAAATATGTAATTCCCTAGAAACCTTCATTATTTTGTGCTCTTTCAGATGCACTTTATTGCATTTAAATAGATCAAATAGTAAAGATGTGAGGGTGGTAGTCAAAGTTCTATAGGTTTAACATTACATTCACAAAATCTAAGTCGCCGGTAGAAGGGAGATTTAACAGTAATACTGAATATCGCTTTTCACCACAATCAAAACACTTATAAACATATATCGAATTATTCTAATAATAAGACCTTTTTAAAAAAAATCGTTAACAACTTTCCTTTAAAAATTTTCAAGTATGCATATTATGCATTTTATATTATTTTCCTTGCAATATAAAATTTTTAAACAAAAGTATCTCTAGGACAAGTTAGGGATGAAGATTTCAATTTGCATTGAAAATCTGAATTCCTACAAAAATACAGAAATATTTCTTATGGTTTTAATTAAGAAATGTTTGAATAACTTATTAAAACTGATTTGTTCTAATACTGTATTAATTAAAAATTAAATTATGAGTACTTTAATGTTAGAAAGTAATTTACTTAATAAATGCAAGTGTGCGTTAATTTTAATCGTTTTCTGGAAAAACTGAAGTATTGTAAATTTCAGTTTTCGAAAAATTATTACTAAATTTGTGCACGTGTCTATGGTATCTTGTAAAATTTGAGATAATACTTATTATTCTTATGTATTAAAGAAGGACTTAATTAGGATTATTAAAAGTACATATCCCAAGCGAAGGAACTTTTACCTATGAAACTGCAATAAAAGAAATATTCATGCATTTTTCAAATTTACTTGAATATAAATATTACAATATCCAGAGCTATCTTTCAGTTTTGCAATACCTTTACAAAAACTAGATACTTCTTAAATTCTAATTCCCTTCTTAACAAGATATAAGCTATTGTTCATAAATACAATGATCTTTATCAGAAGGGTATTTGTCTTACAAAACAAAAATTAATGCATACCATTTGCCAATACACAACTCAAAAAACACAATTTTTCTTTTTTAATGAGTATTGTTGAATAAATTATGTGGGGAATTCCAGTCTTTAACGATCTTTGTTTTGTAAAAATATTTCCTACACGAAACTTCATCCCTATAAAAAAAAAATTCTGCTATTGTAGAAGAGGACTTAGATAGAATGCTTCAATTTCCTTCCCAACAACATATCTGTGATTAGGAACACTAATGAAAAAAAAAGCTGATTTCCTACAGATCTTTAACTGCGGATTTTATCTCCAAAAAGGTTTTATAATTATATTAATATTCTTCAAAGATTGCGGCGATGATGGTAGTCACTGTAAACAAGAAAACAAGCTTTCGGATATTCTTAAGGCATTCATTTACAAAATTATAAATAATATATATTTTCTAATATCGAAAAGTGAGTTTTTTTGTGAAGTATTTTAAATTGGTTCCAAACGTAAATGGATAATTTCTATGAAATATGCAGCTGAAAAAAGACCATCTTTAAATACCTTCAGATCTCTCTTAAATCCAAAGATACTTGTGCGCCCATTAGACGACGAATAACACGGAAACGTCATAGGATTTGAACAAGTATTGACCTTGTCGAGTTGATCAACAAGTCACTGACTGGCGCTTTTTGGCACCCTGAGGTAAACTATCTTAATAATTCTTCCCTCAAGTGAAGTTATTAATTATTGCGAGGAAGAACACGTACACAGGACGGAATGCATTAATGGTCACCTCATGCGCGATTAAAGGAATCATTTTTTCTGCTCTGTCAGTGAAAAAATTATTTCCAGTGAGCAGTTTGTTTTGTCCTAATGGTTTCTAACCACATCAAAATAAATGGACTTCTTACATAAAAGATTGTTTGATATCGCAAAGATTTATCAAGATTCTTTTTCAGAAGCTTTGTAATTCATTTCTGGTGTGTTCATAGGAGAATGAACTTTAAAAAAAATAAAGGTTTTTGAGATGACCAAGCATTAATGCTTTCTTTGATGTTATTCGCATAATGTTTCAAGAATTCTGATATACAAATTATTTTTATGCATATCGTATATATAATTGTTGTAAAAATGTTTAAAAAAATAAAGTTGCGAATGATAAATCTCATCGTGCACTAATTATATATATATATTGCAACAGAATTAAATATTTTGGCATCTATTTGTATACTTTTAAATCTTGCTAATTGGATCCTTTTTTTATTATTTCGCCAAATATTTAACACCGAATATAATATGTACTTCAATTTTTAAAAAGAATTAAACTTTTTGAAATGCATACTAAAACTTGGAATTGATTTAATACATAAATTTTTAATACAAAGTAATGCATTACGACATCATTCTAAATTTTAACCAATATTTATCATACATAAGTAAAAATATTCTTTTCACTTCGAATATTTTCCCTTTGAGGCTCTTGCTCACTTTTATTTCACAATTTGTATTAACTTTATTCTATTTATTGGTTCGATTTCTTTCAGAAATCTTACTTTCATTTACCAAAGTTTTTTATGCTAAATGCATGAAATCGAAGTGCTTTTTCTAGTTTATAGTAAAAAGCATACTTCTTCGCAATCGACATTTGAGACTAAAATGTTGAAATATTTCCACACTTATAGTGAAAATATCGTCCACCATCGTTATATTAGCTAACGCGAATTTAATTCGCATAATATTTGACATAGAATTTGGTATATCTGTGTTTGAGGTTGATTTTGTTATGGTTCTGAAAATGAGAGCACCAAATATTTTTGTTAACTAAGAATATAACTATTTTATTTCTTAATCCGTCTTGTGTGAGTGTCTGGTTTAATGAATTTAAAACTCTCTCTACTTATTTAAATTAGTTAAACTTCGTACTTTAAATGAGAAAATTATAATGCTTTTCAAAATTATTTTTTGTTCAATAATTCATTCTTTATTCTCTAATACACTGAAAGTTCTCAGAATGTTCCGAAAAAAAACTTTATGTTAGTAAAAGATTTTGAATAATAAATCTTGTAACTGTTCGAAAAACAGTTTCTAATCATTCATGCTGTATGCGTCAGAAGTCACTTGAGATGCAGAGAACTATTATTTCTGTTTAGTAGAGTGGCAACATACTGTCCTGCAGAAAAAAAGGCAGCTAACGCTATAGAATCTTTATATTTCGCAGTGTAAGCGATTGGTCGATCCATTTGGAAGAACCGAATATCGAATTTTTCATAATAATTTATAACATTGATAGTAATTTAATTTCCGAAAACTTAATATGTTGTGCTCAGTTTATACGTAAATAGTGTCACTGTAAAAAGTTTTAAGACTTTTTTATTCGAATCAGCTGTGATGATTCGATTAGACATACGATTTGACTCTATAGCTTGCAACATACTCCTTTTATATATATGAGTAACTGTCCAAACGACATAAATTTTACCTATCTAACTCCTAAATTACATTTTATTAAAGCAAATATTATGCTTCTAAATTTAAACAGAAATAAATATGTTGTAGTATTTAATACTGGACGTTACATGTTAGGAAAAACATTTACTTCAGAAGATAAATGCAAAACGAAGATAATGAAATACTAATAAGAAGTTTATAAATTAAGAATAGAATATATAAAACATTTAAACTGCTTGATAAGTTGAATGATGAATAACGAAAATGAAAATAATTATAATAGGAAGTCATGAAAGAATGCAATCATTCAATTGGAAGAAGTCTTGATTGACTTTAATTTGTCTGAAACAGAAAAATAAGTAACATTTTCTTTCCCATGTTGATAAAATAGAGAGATTTCGCTTTGTAGCAATGACCTTTCTGTTAGTTCTCAACAATGGTACAAGTTGTTAACCTTTCGGTTCAAAAACTTTTCATAGTAAACAATTTTTTTAAAAAAAATATCTTGCGTATGAGATGTTTTGAAATCAATGTGATTATAAAATCGTGCATTAAAATAATTTGCTATTGCTGATGTGTTACTGCATTTAAAATATTTTCTTTTTTTAACGATGAATTGAAATATAAACTGTTAAAACTCGTTGAATTTGTATTTAGATTGCTTTAGAATTAGATCAGGCGTCTATTTGAAGAGAAATGTGCAGTTATTTTTCTCTTTCTATTTATTTCACTACATGTTCTCTTAAGAAGAAGACTTATTTTATTTTTCTCTTTCTATTTATGTGATTACTTGTTATCTTAAGAAAAGGCTTACTTTTATTAAACTCATACTGTCTAATAGAAAGTCCGTTATGCTTAAGGTTTAAGAAAAAATAATTTTTTAATTCTCAGTCAGTCACATAACTGTAGAGTGTGACTAAAGAACCTTCAGAATACTACGCTCAAGAAATAGCAAGTTCTCTTTAATATATGGAATGGATTAATGATATAATTTACATCATTATGAATCCAAAGAATTAATATGTATTATTAGATTAAAGCTATAATACATGTGGTGTATGTAAGGATTCAAAGTAACCACTTATTACACACACACACACAGTTTATTTGCTGACGTAGGACAGAACATTAAAACACAAAACAAATTGATTAAACTCGCGTAATCATAGATTTAACGTCCAGCGCAGTTTTCTGAACCGTCTTGTTCAGCGTCTCGCTCCTTCTCCGTCTCCGTCACATCTCACTACGTCACATCTCTCTCGAAGTGCTAGGTGGCGCTCTGCAAGCATCATGGCTGCCTTCCGGGATTATAGATCAGCAGGTCTTAGATCCCACATACATATTAATCGGATGCTGCTTTATGAAGAAACTACAAAATGTGTTTCTATGCTACTGAGCTCAGAAGTAATTATTCTACACTATTTCGCATTGAATTTTTGATTGTGCATTTACGTCAAACTCTGAAACAACTCGAGAGCTATTCACGACGAACCACGTAATTTTGAACCTCAGTCAAGTGATGAGGAGACGACATCTCAACTGTCACCTCCCTCTCCAAACTTCCACATCATACCTCTCATGACTTGAGACATCATTCAGATTTAGAGTATATTAGCTCCTCTACACGACAGGTTGTTAGTGAATCAGGCTAGAAACTATGGTTCAACGAAAACAATGCCGGTCGTAATTTGCGACCATAATCATAGACTATCACGCGCACCTACTTCACATTAAATAGAAGTCGTGAAAAGTCTAAAAATAAATAAAACAACTGTTTCGATAAAAAAAATATATTAATGAATCTTTACTTTCTAATGAATAAGAGCCACATATGATGTTTAAATATTAGCTAACTGTGTCACTTTATTTTTACGTTTATTCTTTTTTTTTTTCTGATGCTCGTTAGATAAAGGTTTTGTTAGTCTAATGTAAGGAAATCCAATCCAAACAAAAATACATTGTAAAAAAAAATGCAACTATTGTTCTTATCTTATATATACTCGTATTTCAATTTTATTAATACATGTATAAAGAAAGCGATAAATTTTAATACATATTCACTTGTGTCAAATCCTTAATTTTTTTTCAATGTATACAGTTGTCAAAAGCTATTTAAACCACTATCCAATTCTAATCGCAGGTGGATAAAATTACTGTCAATATTAGTAGCTCAAACGGAGCTAAATAAGAATGTTAATGAGATAACTTTTTTACACATTTATAACTTACTTCTAAAAAGTATTTCTCTCATAAGAATCTGATGTTTTTGAAGAATTAAACAGAAAATGATCTAACGCACTTATGTTCCGAATTTCATTTGATTCCTATTATAAGTTCCAGAGAAAAATGTTGAAAGATTTTATACTGCACTGTTAGCCTCCCCAAATGCCACAACATCAGCGAAATATCTAAATCATAAACAATATTCATCAAGCGTATACCGCGATGGGATGTGCAAATGATTAGCCTTTCAACGCAAGCGCGTATCAGGGTGTCACTAACGCTGCCAACTTGAGCTAAATAAAGGAAGAGCAGAATTCGGTTTTGAAGCACTGGAGTTATAAAACTGTGTTGCGTGAGCATCTTGAGTATTCCTTGAAAAAAATACCAGCGCCATTCGATCAAGTTTATGGGTTCTACCGAGGAAGAAGTGTTGCTTAGAGAGAATGCTGATTATCATTTCGAGATATCAATGATCGTGTTGGACGAAACCAAGCAACTTTGATGCAGATCTGTAATTAAGGGAATGACTGACCAATAGCACCGATTGCAACCACTTCAAAGTACCACAAGGCATTTGTGCGCATGACAGTGATAGATTACTGTGCCACATCCGGAACCATACCACAACAAATACGGTCGGATGCGCAACTATCTTTTTCCACTTATGCCATTCAACATCATTTGCAGCATAGTGAAATGTCCGTAAGACGTCCATTGCTGTGATTACCTTCCTCTAAAACGACTGCGTCTGTAATGGTATAATAAATGGTGGACATGGATAAACAAATAGCACGACACTGTTTGTACAGACGCATCACATTTCTTCCTTTTTACACCTCAGTGGTCGCATTACAGTCTGGAGACATCGTGGAGCGATGTAAATTAACTATTACCTTATGTATCACCATATTGGTCTTGCACCACATGCTATGGTTTCGGTAGTTATTGGATTATCTTCCTTCATCCCTTCGTATTGCTAGTACAATGATCACCCATCACTGTATCTCTGAGGTAAGGGAGCCTGTTATTCTCCTTTACCTTCAGAGCTTTCCTGTCATACATTCCAACGAGATAATGAGCTAAGACATGTGACACATGATGTTCAAGATTCTTCTCCCTTCAGATTACATTGCTGCATGGGCCTGCTTGTTCTTCCAATTTTGTGGTCTATCGAAATTAACAGGTCAATTGAAAAGTTCCCGGCCTGACACATAGATGAATCTACTAGAATTAAATCCATATGTTTTTTTAGTTAGCTCTAACCCTCAAAAGATGCGTGTATAAATTTGACAGCTGTCGGATCATTAGTTTGTGAATTATAGCATTTTGAGGGAAGCAACTTTTGTTATTGTGAAAAAAAAATGGATAAAAAGGAATTTCGCGTGTTGATAAAATATTGCTTTTTGAAGGGAAAAAATACAGTTGAAGCAAAAACTTGGCTTGATGCCGAGTTTCCGGACACTGCCCCAGGAAAATCAACCATCAAGGATTGGTATGCTAAGTTTAGACGTGATGAAATGAGCACCGAAGATGGTGAACGCCCAAAAGAGGTTGTTAACGACGAAAACATTAAAAAAATCCACAAAATGATTTTGAATGAACGTAAATTAAAATTGAATGAAATAGTAGACACTCTAAAGATATCAACTGAACGTGTACATCATATCATTCACGAATATTTGGGTATGAGAAAGCTCTGTGCAAAGTGGGTGCCGCGCGAGCTCACTTTTGACCAAAAACAACGACGAG